>JAJAGP010002588.1:0-52870 GCA_025084515.1 Ancistrus triradiatus
AGAAAACAGCCCCAAAGCATGATGTTTCCACCCCCATGCTTCACAGTAGGTATGGTGTTCTTGGGATGCAACTCAGCATTCTTCTTCCTTCAGTTGAGTTTTACCAAAAAGTTCTCTTTTGGTTTCATCTGACCACGTGATATTCTCCCAATCCTCTTCTGGATTATCCATATGCTCGCTGGCAAACTTCAGACGGGCCTGGACATGTACTGGCTTAAGCAGGGGGCACATCTGGCACTGCAGGATCTGAGTCCCTCTCAGCGTAGTGTGTTACTGATGGTAGCCTTGTTACTTTGGTCCCAGCTCTCTGCAGGTCATTCATCAGGTCCCTCCGTGTAGTTCTGGGATTTTTGCTCACCGTTCTCATGATTATTTTGATCCCACGGGATGAGAGCTTGCGTGGAGCCCCAGATCGAGGGAGATTAATGCAGGTAATGGGTGGAGGACAGAAGAGCCTCTCAAAGAAGAAGTTACAGGTCTGTGAGAGCCAAAAAATTTGCTTGTTTGCGGGTGACCAAATACTTATTTTCCACCATGATTTACAATTAAATTCTTTTAAAATTGTACACTGTGATTTCCTGGATTTTTTCTCATGTTGTCTCTCATAGTTGAAGTGTAGCTATGATGAAAATTACAGACCTCTCTCATTTTTCTAAGTAGGAGAACTTCCATCAGTGGCTGACTAAATACGTTTTTGCCCCACTGTATGTCCTCTACATCCACCTGTAAGTCCCATACATCCTGAATAAGTCACCTACACCCTCCAAAGGTCCTGTAAGTCCTCTGCATCCTGCACTTTCTCCACCATGTCCCCTACATCCCCTGTAAGTCCCCTACATCCATCTGGAAGTCCCCTACACTCTTCTGGAAGTACCCTACACCCACCACCATGTTCCCTACTTCTTCCACCATGTCCCCTACATCCTCCAAAATTTACTCTATACTCTCCACCATGTACCCTACATGCACCTCTAGTTAAACTGCATCCACCTCTGATTCCCCCCCATTCAACACCAAGTCCTATAACCCTTCAATTCCAGTACAGCCACCTCACTAACACACACACACACAGACACACAGACACACACACACACACACACACACACACACACACACACACACTGTGTTTGTTGGATGTGTAGTGCCCTTAGCGCGGATCCCTTTTCTATACCATGCTGCCTACAGAGTGCACACTAACGGACCAAATTACTTACTCTTATCTGTTTTAGCGTCCTCACAGTAACCATGGAAACAACGAGTGTGGTGGGGTGATGAGGATGATGGTGTTATGTAAAGTAAATTATAATGTAAAAAATAGATTTTAAACAAAATAAAGAACATTTAGAATCGACCGGTATGTATGTGTGTTTTGTGTTTACCTTATCAATGTATTGTAAAACCCCTTAAACATTGGACATTCAGAGCGCCCTCTGCTGCTGAACTAAATTTACTACACGCTCAGGCTTACAAACACTGGGACACTTTAGAGACTCCGGTTTACCTAACGTTTTGTTCAACGTGGGATTTAACTTGGAGGAAACCCCACACTAAAGTGTTAAGGCGGATGCTGCAGTTCCAGTGTTGTTCACACGATGGAGACAAACAGAAAGACTCAGTATTTCGTGGATACTGCTTTCACAAAATAAAATCATGATTATAATCAACTGTTTGAAATCACATCATTATTTATTTATTAACTCATTACTAGACCAAAATTGCTTCTCTAACAAATTTTTGGGATGTGTTGCAGGCCTGAAATGCAGGAATAGATGTCTATCAAATAATGAAATTAAAAACGGAAATATCTTGGGTTCATATAACATAAATTAAGCTACAGGTCTGAAATGAAATGTGGAGGAAACTGAACTTCCAGGAACTGATATAACCAAACACACACACACACACACACACACACACACACACACACACACACACACACACACACACACACACACAAACAGTAGCTGAGATTGCTGCAGCAGGGGGCTGGTGGAGACCACATCACACACACACACACACACACTGCTTCTGTATGATGTAGGATGTACACGTAGGTGGTGTGTTTTTGCTCGCTTTCCTATTCTGTATAAGTTTAGTGTGAGACGATCCCACTAAAGGATAAACCACTTCAATCAAGGAAACTAAGTGTGTGTGTGTGTGTGTGTGTGTGTGTGTCTGTGTGTGTGTGTGTGTGTGTGTGTGTGAGAGTGAGTGACAACAACCCTTTGAAATCGTCCTTTTGTCTAACGACCTCAAATCAGAACTCACAAAAAACAATCTCTTTTTTCTAACTTTATGTAGCTGTTCTGTCTTACACCATTCAAATAATGAGGAAAGAAAACGGTTCTAAAAACTAATTCTTAAAATTATTAAAATGCTTGTTAACGTGATCCTCCTCCTGATTTAGGAGTGCCACCTTTAGCTTTATTTCCAGCCATCAGTCTGTTTGGATCTGTCCCTACCAGCTTTAACTAGATTGGGGAAGATTTCTACATATTTCGTCCTTACAAAATTTTTCAAGTTCGTTTTTTGAGTTGGATTTAGGTCCAGACTCTGATTGAGCCCCTGGCAGACATTCACCTTCCTATCATTATGCCCCTGTTTTGTTTTTTGTTTTTCTTTACCAGTGTGTTTGGGGTCGCTGTCATTGTTCCTGTCCATTTCCAGCTCTCTAGCTCAGGGTCACAGGTTTTCACCAGAATTGGACTTGGATCATCAGTTTTCAATTCAGTCTGGACCAGAGGAACACCTCCAAAATATAGTATGTCATTTAAAACTAGGACTAAGACTATTACTAGTCTGAAAACTAAGAATAAGACTAAGGCTAGGACAAAGACTAGCATTAGGATAAGAACTAAGACCAGCACTAGGAGTAAGTCTATGATTAAGACTAGCACTAAAACTAAAACTAAAATTTAGACTAGCACTAGCACAAAGTGCAACACTAAGACAAGAACTAAGACTAGCATTTGCAATAGAACAGACTAGCCCTACAACTAAGTCTATGGCTAAGACTAGAACTAGGATTAAGGCTAGCACTAGGACAGACTAACACTTGGACTAAAAAAAACTAAGACTATCACTAGCTAATTTATCTAAACTAATAAGTGTTATAGTGATAGCATATGGGCATTAAGTAGTCCGATACACAGACCCATTCTAGGATCTTGAGTCTAAGCAGGAAAGTTCTTGGAGGCACTTCATCCAAAGATAACCGGAGGAGGGAGAGAGTTACTGCCCTCTGGTGGCCCAGATATGGTGGGGCTGGAGCTGATGACGGAAGCAGCTTGAGTGTAGCTGAAGTGGATGAACATCATGTGTGGGGCTGGAACTGGTACCAGAACACAGCTCGAAGAGAACAGGATATGTAATTAGTTATTGATTAAGAGCACAGTGTCTATTAACAATCACTGATGCCAAGTGTAGCATGAGACCTCGGCAGTATTAGCTATAGCAGCATAGCTAGAAAGAGGAGAACTGGTAGGTAACACAGCCAAGAGGGATCACATGAGACATGGCAACCCTACGGGAGGCAGAAGAAGCAACCCAAAGTCTCTGTCTCTGATCACCATAACACTGTGACTATGAACCTTATTCTAGGTCAAGAGCAAAAGGACAAGGCAGGCAGGCCAGACATGACAAAAAAATTTTGGAGAGTGTCTGAGTCTCAAACGAAAGTGGGAAGTTTATTCCATAGTTGGGGGGCCATGTATGAGAAAGCCTTTTCCCCTGCTGTGACTTTTTTAATTCTAGGAACTAAAAGAAGTCCTGCACCCTGCGAACGAAGTAGATGAGCTGGATTGTAAAACTCTAAGAGTTCACTCCGATAATGTGGGGCCATGCCATGTAGAGCTTTGTAAGTTATAAGAAGTATTTTGTAATAAATGCAGAATTTAACTGGTACCCAGTGTAGTGATGATAGAACAGGACTGATATGATCAAATTTTTTAGTTCAAGTTAGCACTCGGGCGGCTGCATTCTGAACTAACTGAAGTTTATTTATAGATTTACTGGAGCATCCAGTAAGTAAGGCGTTACAGTAATCCAACCTTGAGGTTATAAACGCATGAACAAGTTTCTCTGCATGATTAAAAGAGAGGATATTTCTAAGTTTAGTGATATTACATATTTGAAAGAAAGCAATTTGAGTGATGCTGCTAAAGTGCGCATCAAAGGAGAGATCTGAATCAAATATGACACCTAAGTTTTTTACAGATGGACTGGGCAATACTGGACAGCCATCTAGATTTAGGATAGATGTAGCCAACCTGTCTCTCATAGCCTTGGGTCCCACTAATAGAACCTCAGTTTCATCTGAGTTAAGTAAGAGAAAATTAAATAACATCCAATCTTTTATTTCTTTTACACAATCCTTAATTTTGTTGATTGTAAGGCTATCATTAGGTTTGGCTGACATGTACAGCTGAGTATCATCTGTATAGCAGTGTAAACTAATGCCATGTTTACGAATAACTGAGCCTAGTGGCAGCATGTACAGAGAGAATAAAAGCGGCCAAGCACTGACCCCTGAGGCATGCCATACTTCACTTTTGAGAGCATAGACCTTAGATTATTTATGTGAACAAACTGGTACCTGGCGGTTAAGTAGGATTTAAACCAAGAAAGTGCTAATCCCTTAATACCTACAGTATTTTTTAGTCTGTTTAGTAAAACATCTATAAGTGATCTATAAGTGATGCCAAAGACTTTCCTGCTTAGACTCAAGATCCTAGAGTGACTCTGTGTATCGGACTACATAATGCTGATGTGCATACTTTTACGCTATGTTATTTGAACTATGACTCCAAGACTTTGATTAGATAAATTAGTTTCATTCTTAATTTATCATCTAGGCCGCCCAAGGAGGTTGGCTCCGTTTTTAGTCTTGGTCCTCCCAAGGTTTTTTCCTCATAACACTTAGGGAGTTTTTCCTTGCCACTGTTGCCCTAGGCTTGCTCAATTTGGGATTGAAAGATAATCTAAACTTATATAGTTGCTTTGAGGCAATGCTCCATTGTAAAAAGCACTATATAAATCTGACTTGACAAGAACTAAAACTAGGACTAAGGGTATGACTAAGACTAATACTAGGACAAAAACAAAGGCTAGGACTAAGACTAAGACTATAACCTAACTCTGTCTCCACCATGTTTATCAGATCGCATCTGTATCATATATAATCGTATATATAGTAGGTTTTTACAACATCTTAATCATTTTATTCTCGTACCGGCGGATTATATTTTTTTGCCGCTAATCGTTGTTTAGTAACTTTACAGGTATACCGGCTTGTGTTTGCAGTAGTTAGCCATTAGCTAATAACCAGAGTTGCGTCTTCGTCGCAGTAGTGTGTGTTTTTATAACTTTTTTACAGTCTTTTCCCGCTTTCTTTCTGAGACTTAGTTTTTTTGTGACGTTTTGTGTTGACTTAACTTGTATTAACACTTTAATCGAGCATTGCATTGGACCATCGGCTGCAGCTGAACCACATCTTCACTCGGCACCCCACAACACCACCCGAAGCTAAGTACCTTTAATTCATTAATTGTATTAACATGGCTTCTGCTGTGCTTGTTCCCTGTGCCGAGTGTGGCATGTTTAGCTATTCTTCCTCCGTCATTAGTGTAAATTTTACTTGTGATAGGTGTAGGCTTGTAGCCAGTCTGACGGAGAAGATTGTAGTTTTAGAGGCGCGCTCCAGACATTAGAGAAGGCTAGCTCACCTCCTAGCTTAGCAGATCTGGATGCCAAAGGTGAAGTTAGAGCCCGGGCAGAGTCCTTGCAGCAGGGCAAGTGAGCGACGGTTCGGCGACGTAGTCTTAAGGCTAGTCCACGAGAGCACCACTCTTTACCTGATCACGTGTCCAACAGGTTTGCCCTCCTCAGTGAAACACCTACTGAGCAGCCTGTTGAAAGAGCTCTGGTCATAGGTGACTCTATTTTATGACATGTGAAACTTGCTACCCCTTTAGGGACACCAGCAGCTAGAGTTCTCTGTATCCCCGGAGCCAGAGTGCAGGACATTGTAACGAGTCTTAGTGAACTCGAGAGCCGCAGATTCTCTAGGATAGTTATTCATGTAGGGGCTAATGATATACGCCTTCGTCAGTCAGAGGTTACTAAGGCTAATTTTGTAGAGGTGGTTAGCGTGGCGAAGGCAATGTCCGATGCTGTAGTCTGCTCTGGCCCCATCCCAATGAGGCGAGGTGACCAAGCCTACAGCAGGTTATGGTCGCTGAACTGCTGGCTGTCCAACTGGTGCTCTGAAAACAACGTGGGCTATATAGACAACTGGATAGCCTTTAAAGGTAAGCCTGGCCTTTTAGGATGGGATGGTGTGCATCCCACTCTGGAGGGTGCTGCTCTCATCTCCTGCAACATTGCCCATAGTCTTATGGCCCAATTGGTTAGGGGCTGACTATCCAGAGCAGGGGTCAGGCAGCAGACAGACCGGCTTAACCAACTCTCTGCTGGTAGCCATGCACTGTCAACCAGAACCCACATTATTGAAACTGTGTCTGTTACCGCATCTGCCCTAAACGTAAATGCTCTCAAAAAGTCTGTTTTAATAACCTCATTAGTATAAACACAGATAGCTGCCAAAGAAATAACAACATTAGACTAAAGCTAGGATTACTTAACATTAGATCACTTACAAACAAAGCAGTGATTGTAAATGAAATGATCACTGATAAACGCTTACACGCTCTCTGTCTCACCGAAATTTGGATTAGACCTGATGAATATTTAGCCTTAAATAAAGCCTCACCTCCTGGATACAGTCATGCAAATTGCCCTCGTCCTAATGGTCTGGGGGGAGGCATAGCCACAATTTTTGACAAAGAGCTAAGTGTACAGCTAAATCCCATTACAAGGCTAATTCTTTTGAAATACTGATTCTTAATGTGACTGATCCATCGTTATGGAAGTCAAAACCACACTCTTTTCAGCTTATCACTATTTACCGCCCTCCTGGTCCCTATTCAGAATTTCTTCAGAAATTTGCTAACTTTCTTTCCTGCTTACTACTGTCAACAGATAATGCTTTAATTGTAGGTGATTTCAATATTCACTTTGACAGTGAGCAGGATCCACTTAAAATTGCTTTTGAGGTCATCTTAGAATCCATGGGTATCACTCAGAATGTGATGGGAAAAACCCACCGCTGTAATCATACTTTAGATCTAATATTAACATTTGGTATCAATATAGATAGCCTTGATGTTTTCCCACAAAGTGATTTGATTTCAGATCATTATCTTTTAGTATTTGAGCTATCTCTAATAAATAAAATCCCTCTGCCTCGTTATCACACCAAGCGCACTATCACATCTGCTACTCCAGCTGCGTTTATTAAAAACCTACCAGACTTAAAATATAATACACTTATGGAGCCCGATCATCTTGAGTGTGTAAATGACCAATTAGAAAGTGTGTTTTGCTCAACCCTGGATATGATTGCTCCTGCTAGGGTCAAACCCATTAGGGAAAAAAGGCTAGCACCATGGTATAATGACTACACTCATACCTCAAAGCAAACAACGTGGCGCCTAGTGCGCGAGTGGCGACATAAGTCTCCTCAATCATAGAGAAAAATAAGAATAATCCAAGATTTCTCTTTAATACAGTCTCCAAATTAACAGAAAACCCCACAGAAAGTGATTCTCCCATTCTGTGTAATTTTAACAGTAATGATTTCATGACTTTCTTTAATGATAAAATAGAAAACATTAGGCATAAAACTCGATGCTCATCACATCACTAAACTATTCAGCAACCTTCCAGGTGCAGCACTAGTGAAGACATCTGTTTAATGAGCTGTAAATCAAGCCTAGAATTTTTTACCCCAATTACTATTACTGAACTATCCGCACTGATCAGCTCGTCTAAGTCATCAACATGTTTATTAGATCCAATTCCTACACGTTTACTCAAACAAGTATTACCTAGTATTATAGAGCCACTGTTAGTTATTTTAAATTCATCCCTTACCTTTGGTTATGTGCCCAAATCCTTTAAGTCAGCTGTTATCAAACCACTGATTAAAAAAGCCAATATTGACCCTTGTGTGATATTTAATTATAGACCAATTTCATATCTACCATTTCTGTCCAAAATCTTAGAAAAAGCCATCTATCAGCAGCTCTGCAGTTATCTCCAAAGGAATGAAATTTATGAAACATTTCAGTCTGGCTTCAGGCCCCATCATAGTACTGAAACAGCATTAATTAGGGTACTAAATGACTTGTTAATGTGCTCAGATAAGGGATGTGTTTCTTTTCTTGTTCTGTTAGATTTAAGTGCAGCATTTGACACTATAGATCATGATGTTTTATTAAACAGACTAGAAAATACTGTAGGTATTAAGGGATCAGCACTTTCTTGGTTTAAATCCTACTTTACCAACTGGTACCAATTTGTTCATATAAATAATCTAAGGTCTAAGCTCTCAAAAGTGAAGTATGGCGTGCCTCAGGGGTCAGTGCTGGCCGCTTTTATTCTATCTGTACATGCTTGCCAGAGGCTCAGTTATTCATAAAACATGGCATTAGTTCCAATGCTATGCAGAGATACACAGCGTACCTATCAGCCAAACTAAGGACAGCACTTACAATAACAAAATTGAGCACTGTGGTAAGCAAATAAAAGATGGATGTTATTTCATTTTTCTTACTTAATAGGTAAACTGAGGTTCTATAGTGGGACCCAAGGCTTGTGAGAGGGGACAAGGTTGAGCTAAATCTATCTAAATCGAGATGGCTGTACAGTATTGCCACGTCCGTCTGTAAAAACAACTAGGGTCACATTTGATTCAGATCCTCTTGATGGGCACATTAGCAGCCATCATCGAATTGCTTTCTTTCAATTACGTAATATCGATAAACCTTAGAAAATATCCCTCTTTTAATGAATGCGGAAAAAAAAAATTGTTTCATGCGTTATATGACTCTCAAGGTTGCAGTACTGTAACGCCTTAACATTACTGGATGCTAAGTAAATCAATAAATAAACTTCAGTTTATTCAGAAGCAGCTGCACGAGTGCTACCGAACTAGAAAATTTGATCATATCATCTGTTCTATCATAATGCACTGGTTACAGTCAAAAATTCGCATTGTTACAAATACTTCTTATAACTTATTAAAGCTCTCATGGCCTGGCCCACATTATCTGAGGACATCTTAGAGTTTTACAATCAAAACTCGTCTTAATTCGTTGCAGGGTCAGGACTTTCTTGTAGTCTAGAATTAAAAAAAATGTACAGCAGGGGTGAAAGGGCTTTCTCATACATGGCCCCCAAAACTATGGAATAAACTTCCCACATTTCGTTCGAGATTCAGACACCCTCCAAAAGTTAAGTCTGGCTAAAGACATACTTATTTACAAAAGGGTTGACTAGATTAGACCAGGTGCATGGCCCTGGGTTGTGAGGCCGGAGTCTGAGTCATGGGGGTCGGCCTGCATCGCCTTGTCCGATAGACGGGAGTGTCGAGTGGGCGATATGGCTGAATGGGCTTCGGTCTCTGTGTGGAATCTTGACTCATGCAACCTTGCCTTAGAATAAGGGCAGAGCTGGGGGTTCATAGTTCAAAGAGTCCTTATGGTGATCAGAGACGTTAGGTTTTTGCGGTCTTCTGCCGCGCGTGGGGTTGCCCAATGTCTCATGTGGATCCCTTTGCTGTGTTTCTTCCAGTTCTCTCTTCTAGCTTCTAGCTATGCTTGGGCTGCTATAGGTAATGCTGCCGGGGGGTCTCTGCTACACTTGGCATCAGTGATGAAATTGCTCGTGATTGTTAAAAACCCTGTGCTCTTAATAATAACTATTACATTTTCTGGTTTCTCTCCGAGTGTGTTCCAGCAGTCGGCCCCAACACATGATGTACATCTGATGGAGCTCCACTGTGCATAATTTCACATTTATTCGACCATGACTCCATGACTTTAGTTTCGATCTTAGATTTATCATCATACCCAGGCCGGCCACTTAAGTCGATGTGCATACTTCAAATTCTATTCGAACTTTGACTCCATGACTTTAGTTACGCTCTTAGATTTAACATCTACGCCGCCAAGGAGGTTGGGTTCCCTTGTTGAGTCTTGGTCCTCCAAGGTTTTTTCCTAAACTAGGGAGTTTTTCCTTGCCACTGTTGCCCTAGGCTTGCTCAATTTGGGATTGGACGTAGTTATTAGGAGATAATCTAAACTTGTAAAGTTGCTTTGAGACAATGCTCCATTGTAAAAAGCGCTATATAAATAAAAATCTGACTTGACTTTATCAGTAGGTATTATTTCCGGTGGTGTGCTGTGTTTGTTTTTTGTTTTTCTTTCAGTATTAAATTTTCAGTCTTGGTTTGATCTGATCCTACATATCATATCCTTCATACATACATACATAATGGTGACTTCAAAGGATCTGATTATCTATAATTATTAAAAATATATATATTACTCATTATATTATAAAAAAAATATATATCTAATGTTTAAAGTGTTATTTTTATTTGGATTATTAGTGTTATAAAGTGACACGTGATTTATTTCAGTAGGGTTAGGATGATTTTCTGTCGTCCCACTAGCGCTTCCTGGTTGTCGCGAGGGGGCAGCAGGCAGGAGCGCGCTGCACGGGGGTGCGAGGGCACAGGGGGCACGAGAGCACGACAAAGCGCGCTCGCGAGAGAGAGAGAGAGAGAGAGAGAGAGAGAGAGATTCGCGCACACACACACAGACACACTAAACGAAACAGGTGAGCAGTGTGCGTGCGTGCGTGTGTGACGGAGGTGGGCGCGCAACCGGAAGCGAGCGCGCGCTGGTCAGGTGGGACGAGTTTGGATCCTCTCAGGTGACAGAGACAGGTAACGATCTCCTTTTGCTTTACTACATTATAAACCATACATGACGTCATGATCTTAGTGTGGAGCGTTCGGGGAGTGACGGAAAGAACCGAACTGAACGGAACCGAATTTAGCTCTGGACAGGAGCACAGCCAAACACACACCGCGTTATTTCCTTATGCTGTACTCCTTTCATCCTCTGTGTGTGTGTGTGTGTGTGTATATATATATATATATATATAGAGAGAGAGAGAGAGAGAGAGAGAGAGAGAGAGAGAGATAGATAGATAGATATATGTATATACATAAACAGAGTCGTAAATAAACTCCACCATAATGAAACTTTAATGTACGGTATTTGGTGACGTGTGTGCGTGTGCGTGTGCGTGTGCGTGTGTGCGTGTGCGCGTGTGCGCGTGTGCGTGTGCGCGTGTGCGCGTGTGCGTGTGTGTGTGTGTGTGTGTGTGTGTGTGTGTGTGTGTGTGACACTTCCTCACTGGAAATGTGTTGCTGACTCTCCCACAAAAGACCGGCTTGACTCGCTCAACCAGACACACACATTTTAAGGTGTGTATTAAACACAGCCAGTGTTTCTTTATTTCTGTATAAATCTGAAACTCTAAAACACATGACATACAAATATTATATTAATTTATTTATGTATTTATTGATCTGTCAGTGGTAAAAGTATGTGAACCTTCACTTTTCATACCTGGTGTGCCCCTGTAAATGTAAACGTGTCTGTTTTCAGTCTGAATTATTCCTCCGTACAGAACAGCTTCAGCCCTGGGATGTTTTTGGGTTTCCTCACATGAAAGGGTCACCTTTAGTTGCTTAGAAGTTACCCTGGATTCCTTTGTGACCTAACCCATTACACACCTTGCTCTGTGACTAGCACTAGGACTAAGACTATGACTAAAACTAGCACAAGGACAAACGCTAGCACTAAGACTAGTGCCAGTGCTGGGAACTAAGACTAGCACCATGACTAAGACCAGCACTAGAACTAAGGCTAGCACTAAGATTAAAACAAAGATTCAATTAAGATAAGAACTAAGACTACCACTAGGACTAGGTGTAACACTAGCACAAGAACTAAAAGTAGTACTAGAAATAAGACTGGCCCTAGATTCTTCACGTTCAGCATTGTTCTTTTTTGGAAAGCAGTGCCTTTCTCTTTCTCTTGATATCAGACTAATGAACATTAACTTTATTCAGTCTGAACCTTTAGTTGCTTAAAATTTATTCTGAAGAAGTTAACTGTTGTGACCTTGCCCATTACACACCTCATTCTCGGTGTGGTCTTTGTTTCCCAAACACTCCGGGGTTTCTCTGTTTGTACCCAGTCTGTCTGACTGTGGATTGTTAGAGCCCTGACTCTTTAAAGACGGCTTTATAACGTTTTACTCACACCTGACTTATCATCCCACTGATTGGAAATCCTGACTCTAATCTCTTTAATCTCTTTTCTTTAATCAATAAATGATTGAGTGTTATGTTTTTATTTTATGAGATTAATTGTTTATCTACTTTTAGGACTTATTTCTAAGTTTTAGAACTTATTTATATTTAGTATTTTTAACACAGCACTTTAATATTGTTGTTAAAATTGAGTTTGTTTTGTTTTAAAGCTGAGGCTGTTTCATTGCCACTGTTTCAGAGCTCAGATTTTGAGATAATGGTGTGTGTGTGTGTGTGTTAAGAGGTGAATCATGTTGCATTTGTAGCTACACAACTTTTCCACTGAGAGGAATCAGCTAAACGTACAGATGACATTGTGTTACCATGGTAATGTGATTTTGAATAAACAACATTAGAATTCGTTTGGCTGATGTCTTCCATCGTTCCTGTAAAGAGAAAAATTCAAACCGCAGTTTCGCACCACTAGCTCTTTCTACCCCCTCCTTCCTCACACACCCCCACCTGTCCCAAACTTACCCCCTCGTCTTACCCGCCTCCTAAAATCTTACCTCTCATCTAAAACCCACACCTTCCAAAAAAGTAAGAACACAGAACATTCCTGTTTTGGGTCTCGGGGGGGTTGGTGAGGGGGGGGGGGGGGTGAGAATGGAGTGATGTCGGTGCTGCACAGCTGATCAGGTTCTGTCCTCGTGTGTGTTAGATAGTATGTGTTGTTTGGTCTGTTTTCTGTACTCTTCAGCTCTGTGCTTGTTTTTCTCTCCGTCCAGGTGAGATCAGAAAAAACACGAAGAGACCTCCCACTGACACTGTGTATGGGATTTAGGTAAGTGTGAGTGTGTGAGTGAGGGTGTGAGTGAGTGAGGGTGTGAGTGAGTGAGGGTGTGAGTGAGTGAGGGTGTGAGTGAGTGAGGGTGTGAGTGAGCAAGTCAAGTCAAGTCAAGTCAAATCTATTTATATAGCGCTTTTTACAATGGAGCATTGTCTCAAAGCAACTTCACAAGAAGATTAGATTATCTCCTAATATCTACTTCCAGTCCCAAATTGAGCAAGCCTAGGGCGACAGTGGTAAGGAAAAACTCCCTAAGTGTTATGAGGAAGAAACCTTGTGAGGACCAAGCCTCAAAAAGGGACCCAACCTCCTTGGGTGGTGTAAATGATATATCTAAGAATGAAGCTAAAGTCATGGAGTCATAGTTCAAATAAAATGTGAAATATGCACATCGGCATTAAGTGGCCTGGCTATGAGGGATCACATGAGACATGGCAACCCCACGGGAGGCAGAAGAAGCAGCCCAACGTTTCTGATCACATAAGACTCTTTGACTATGAACCCCCAGCTCTGCCCTTAGTCTAAGTCAAGGATGCATGAGTCAAGATCAATAGGACCGAAGCCCAGTTCAGCCATACCGCCCACTCGACACTCCCGGCTAACGGACAAGGCAGGCAGGCCAGACATGACTCCAGCCCCAGTGACCCAAGCCATGCATCCAGGTCTAAATCTAGTCAAAAGCCTGACCAAATGGGTATGTCTTTAGCCTAGACTTAAAATTTTGGAGAGTGTCTGAGTTTCTAACTAAAGTGGGAAGTTTGTTCCATAGTTGGGGGGACCATGTATGAGAAAGCCTTTTCCCCTGCTGTGACTTTTTTGATTCTAGGAACTAAAAGAAGTCCTGTACCCTGTGAACGAAGTAGATGAGAGTTCACTCAGATAATGTGGGGCAAGGCCATGTAGAGCTTCATAAGTTATAAGAAGTATTTTGTAATCAATGCGAAATTTAACTGGTAACCAGTGTAGTGATGATAGAACAGGAGTGATGTGATCAAATTTTCTAGTTTGAGTTAGCACTCGGGCAGCTGCATTCTGAACTAACTGAAGTTTATTTATAGATTTACTAGAGCATCCAGTAAGTAAAGCATTACAGTAATTCAACCTTGAGGTTATAAACGCATGAACCAGTTTCTCTGCATCATTAAAAGAGAGGATATTTCTAAGTTTAGCGATATTACGTAACCGAAAGAAAGCAATTTGAGTGATGCTGCTAATGTGGACATCAAAAGAGATCTGAATCAAATGTGACCCCTAAGATTTTTACAGATGGCTGTAAGCCTGATCTGTTGAAAGTCAAGTCAAGTCAATTCAAGTCAGATCTATTTATATAGCACTTTTTACAATGGAGCATTGTCTCAAAGCAACTTTACAAGTTTAGATTATCTCCTAAAAACTACGTCCATTCCTAAATTGAGCAAGCCGAGGGCGACAGTGGCAAGGAAAAACTCCCTGAGTGTTATAGGAAGAAACCTTGGGAGGACCAAGACTCAAAAAGGGACCCAACCTCCTTGGCGGCGTAGATGATAAATCTAAAAGCGAAACTAAAGTCATGGAGTCAAAGTTCGAATAAAATGTGAAGTATACACATCGGCATTAAGTGGCCCGGGTATGGTGGGGCTGGAGCTGATGACGGAAGCAGCTTGAGTGGAGCTACAGCAGATGAACATCATATGTGGGGCTGGAACTGGCACCGGAACACAGCTCAGAGAGAAAACAGAAAATGTAATTAGTTATTGATTAAGACCACAGTGTCTATTAACAATCACTGATGCCATGTGTAGCATGAGACCCCGGCAGCATTAGCTATAGCAGCATAGCTAGAAAGAGGAGAACTGGTAGGAAACACAGCCAAGAGGGATCACATGAGACATTGGCAACCCCACGAGAGGCAGAAGACAGCAACCCAACGTCTCTGATCACCATAAGACTCTTTGACTATGAACCCCCAGCTCTGCCCTTATTATTGTGTGTGTGCGTGTGTGCGTGTGTGCGTGTGTGTGTGTGTGTGTGAAAGAGAGAGAGTCAGTGTGTGTGTGAGAGAGAGAAAGAGAGAGAGTCAGTGTTTGTGTGTTTGTCTGAGAGAGAGTCAGTGTGTGTGAGAGGGAGAGTCTGTGTGAGTCTGTGTGTGTCAGAAACATCCAACTGAGACCCTGCACACAGAATTCTGTAAAATGATCCTAAAGATGCACAGAAACACCACCAGTAACGCATGCAGGACAGAATTAGGCCGATACCCCTTAATTATAAATGTCCAAAAAAGAGCAACCAAATTCTGGAAACATCTAAACGAAAGCGAACCAGAGTCGTACCATTATAAATCACTGCAATACCAAGAGCTGAGCAAACACACCAGTCCTCTCATCCAACTGGTCCTGAGACACACATCTACACCCACACACACCGATACACCACCAACACACACCAGCATGACACTCACACACACCAACATAGCACTCACAAAAACTGACAAAACAAAGTCTCAGGATCAGAAGAATTGTAAAAACACAACCAGATTGAACCAGATCACACACACACTGAGAGTTAAATATCTGGATTTTTTGGGAAACACAAACTAAACTCCAGAGTAAGATGGAGTGCTATCTGACCCTGAACAGACAGTACACTGTAGCAGATTACCTGAGCACGGTGACTTACACTAAAATGAGAAACACCTTGACGAGGTACAGACTCAGCGGGCACAGCCTCGCCATGGAGACGGGGCGACACCGCCAGTCATGGCTGCCCCGAGAGCAGAGAGTGTGTCAGCACTGCTCACTAAATACAGTAGAGACAGAGCGGCACTTCCTCACTGAATGTCCCAAATATGAAACCATAAGAAATAAATTCTTCTCCAAATTTAATAAAATCTGTCCCAATTTTAATGAGCTCTCACCCCCCGACAAACTGCCCCACCTACTGGGGGAGTACAGAGAGAGCTGCACACTAGCAGCACAGTACGTACACACCTGTCACCTGATGAGGAGCAGTGAGTGACCACACACACACACACACACACTTGCACATGTACATGCACACAAACACTTTAACGTTTTATTTTATATTACTTATTTGTCTTTTACTTCCCACTTTATTTTATTTTTTCTTCAACTTTATCTTATTATATTTTATCATAATTGTATTATTCTATTGTATTTTAACTCGTATTTGTTTTCGATTCAAGAGAGAGAGAGAAAGAAAGAGTGTGTGTGGGAGTCAGTGTGATTGTGAGAGTGTGTGTGAGTCAGTGTGTGAGTGAGTGTGTGTGTTTGTGTGAGAGAGAGTCAGTGTGAGTATGTGAGTGCGAGTGTGTGTGAGAGAGAGTGTGAGTATGAGTCTGTCTGTGTGCGTGTGTGAGATAGAGAGATAGTCTTTGTGTGTGTGAGAGAGAGATAGTCTTTGTGTGTGTGAGAGAGAGATAGTCTTTGTGTGTGTGAGAGAGAGATAGTCTTTGTGTGTGTGAGAGAGAGATAGTCTTTGTGTGTGTGAGAGAGAGATAGTCTTTTGTGTGTGAGAGGAGATCGTCTTTGGGTGTGAGGAGAGAGATAGGTCTTGGTGTGTGTGAGAGAGCGCTAGTCTTTGTGGTGTGAGAGAGAGCTAGTCTTGACGGTGTGTGAGAGAGGATTAGTCTTTGGGGTGTGAGAGAGAGAGAGTTCGTTGTGTGTGTGAGAGAGAGAGAGTCCTTTGTGTTGTGAGAGGGAGAGAGAGTCTTTGTGTGTGTGGGAGAGAGGAGAGGATGAGAGAAGAGAGTCGTTGTGTTGAAGAGAGAGAGAGGAGGGAGATGAGAGGGGTGGTGAGGTTGTGTTTGTGTTGGTGGTGCGGGAGGAGGAGAGAGTTGTGTGCGTGTGTCAGTGAGAGTGTGTGTGTGTGTGGAGAAGCGGATTGAGAGAGAGAGAGTGTGTTGTGTGTGAGAGAGAAGTGTGGTGTGTGAGTGGTGAGATGAGAGAGAGAAGAGAGAGGAGAGAGAGTGTCTTTTACCTCCCACTTTATTTTTATTTTATTTTGTCTAACTTTATCTTATTATATTTTATCTTAATTTTATTATTCTATTGTATTTTAAGTCTTATTTGTTTACGATTGTATGTATATTTTTGTTTCTCTTGTACCCGAGCTTTGGCAATACAAGTGTACATATTTGTCATGCCAATAAAGCAACTTTTGAATCTTTTGAATCTTGAGAGAGAGAGAGAGAGAGTGTGTGAGTGAGAGAGTTTGTGTGTGTGTCAGTGAGAGAGTCAGTGTGCGTGTGTGTGAGAGAGAGAGCGAGAGAGAGAGAGAGTGTGTGTGTGTGTGTGTGTGTGTGTGTGTGTGTGTGTGTGTGTGAGAGAGAGAGAGAGAGAGAGAGAGTGTGTGTGAGTGAGAGAGTTTGTGTTTGTGTGTCAGTGAGAGTGTGTGTGAGAGAGAGAGAGTCAGTCAGTCAGTCAGTTTGCTTATATATTAAACACAGCCCCTGGCAAAAATGGAATCACCGGCCTCAGAGGATGTTCATTCAGTTTAATTTTAAAACTCAGTTTAAGTTTAATTTTGTCGAAAAAAAGCAGATCACAGACATGACACAAAACTAAAGTCAATTCATATGGCAACTTTCTGGCTTTAAGAAACACTCAAAGAAATCCAGGAAAAAAATTGTGGTAGTCAGTAACAGTTAATTTTTTTGTCCCAGCAGAGGGAAAAAAATATGGAATCACTCAATTCTGAGGAAAAAATTATGGAATCACCCTGTAAATTTTCATTTCCAAAACTTACACCTGCATCAAATTAGATCTGCTCATTAGTCTGCATCTAAAAAGGCGTGATCACACCTTGGAGAGCTGTTGCACGAAGTGGACTGACATGAATCATGGCTCCAACACGAGAGATGTCAATTGAAACAAAGGAGAGGATTATCAAACTCTTAAGAGGGTAAGTCATCACGCAATGTTGCAAAAGATGTTGGTTGTTCACAGTCAGCTGTGTCTAAAATCTGGACCAAATACAAACAACATGGGAAGGTTGTTCAAGGCAAACATACTGGTAGACCAAGGAAGCCATCAAAGCGTCAAGATAGAAAACTTAAAGCAATATGTCTCAAAACCAGAAAATGGACAACAAAACAAATGAGGAACGAATGGGAGGAAGCTGGAGTCAACGTCTGTGACCGAACTGTAAGAAACCGCCTAAAGAAAATGGGATTTACATACAGAAAAGCTAAACGAAAGCCATCATTAACACCTAAACAGAAAAGAACTGGATGAAAGTCATATGCAGTGATGAATCGCGGATCTGCATTGGGCAAGGTGATGATGCTGGAACTTTTGTTTGGTGCCGTTCCAATGAGATTTATAAAGATGACTGCCTGAAGAGAACATGCAAATTTCCACAGTTTCCAAAAAAGACACATAAGGTCAATGTCATGGCCTGCAAATAGTCCGGATCTCAATCCACTTGAAAATCTTTGGTGGAAGTTGAAGAAAACGTCTATGACAAGGCTCCAACCTGCAAAGCTGATCTTCATCAGAGAAAGCTGGAGCCAGACTGATGAAGAGTACTGTTTGTCACTCATTAAGTCCATGCCTCAGAGACTGCAAGCTCTTATAAAAGCCAGAGGTGGTGCAACAAAATACTAGTGATGTGCTGGAGTGTTCTTTTGTTTGTTTGTTTTTCATGATTCCATAATTTTTTCCTCAGAATTGAGTGATTCCATAATTATTTCCCTCTGCTTGGTCTAAAAAATGAACCGTTACTGACTGCCACAGTTTTTTTTCTTCGTTTCTTAAAGCCAGAAAGTTGCCATTTGAAATGACTTTAGTTTTGTGTCATATCTGTGATCTGCTTTTTTTGACAAAATTAAACAACTGAATGAACATCCTCCAAGGCCGGTGATTCCATAATTTTTGCCAGGGGTTGTATTTAATATCAGGTTTGGTATATTAAGTGATAGAATAATGCAGTGTAACAAAAAATTATAAATAATTAAATTAATCAATAATTCCACATAAAATCTGTACAAACCTCTTTCTAAAGTGTCCTATTACTTTGTACCCAAAGTTATTGTCAGAGTTTTTACTGAGGGGTTGAGGGAATGTTTTTTGGGGATTTGAATGTGGACTCAATACAGATGCAGCAGAAAGTATTTGGACTATTTACTTTGAATGATGGATGCGTAGTAGCACAACAGATGGTTTTTTTTGGCTGCTCTTTGGTTCTTCAGGAAAGTCTTGTTTACAGAAGCAGGTCGTCGCTTGGCTGTGCGTTGTTGTTCTGAGAACGTTCCCCTAAAATCCCCCTTACCTTAAAATGATTAAAACCTTTTGGGAGCTTAAAGGCAATCTTTAGCTAACGTTCTTTGTTAGTTCTCTTAAAAACCATAAAAGATTACTTTTTCTAACAAAAATAGAACAGTTAAAAGTAACCCTAGTTAGGGCCCTGGAGACTCAGCAATCCCAAATCAGAAAAAGTTATTACAGTATGGAAATTCAAATAAAAAAACTTACATTTCCATGCATTTGACTTTTATTTCATTGCAGACAGTATGAACCTGAGCTATTTCATTTTTTTTTCTTACTAAACATCCATTCCTGCATTTTCAGGCCTGCAACACATTCCAAAAAAAGTTGGGACAGTAATGCATTTACCACTTTGTAATGTCCCATTACAACATAAGGCAGCTTATGTTGTTCTAAAATCTCAGGGTACTTTTCTGCATTAATGCTGCATCGCAGAAGTATAAATGACCTTTAAGTCAAGTCAGATTTATTTATATAGGGCTTTTTACAATGGAACATTGTCTCAAAGCAACTTTACAAGTTTAGATTATCTCCTAATAACTACGTCCTATCCCAAATTGAGCAAGCCTAGGGCGACAGTGGCAAGGAAAAACTCCCTGAGTTATAGGAAGAAACCTTAGGAGGACCAAGACTCAAAAAGGGACCCAACCTCCTTGGGTGGCGTAGATGATAAATCTAAGAGCGAAACTAAGCTTTACCAAGGGCCCTGACCCCATACCATGCCAGAGCCTGGCTTTTGGACCTGTTCCTCATAACAGTCTGGATTTCTTCCAAAAAAGATCAGTGATACCGATGGGTCTGAGCACAATCCCCGTTCCCACTGTATGATGGTCCATCCCAAATGCCTCCTAGTCCAGAGAAGCCGACGCCCCTTCTTTACATAGTTATAACATAAGGCTTCTTTTTAGCACAGTAACGTTTTAAGTGGTATTTGTGAATGTAACTCTGTATTGTAGAGCTTGATAAAGGTTTGATAAAGGAATCCCTTGCCCATGTGATTCTATCAGCTATTGATGAATGACGGTTCTTGCTGCAGTGCCATCTGAGGGAGCGGAGATCCCTCTTTAGTTTAGGCTTTAAGGAAATTCCTCCAGATTCCTAGAATGGTTTAATGATATTATGCTCTGTAGAGGGAGAAATATATAAATCCCTTCCAGTCTTTCTTTGAGGAACATTGTTTTTAAAGATCTGGTGATAGACTGGAGATCCTCAAAGACTCAGCTTTTCGTGGATTCTTCTTTTGAATCAAATTAAGATTATAATCACTTATTTGCTCATTATTAGCCCTAAGTTGCCCCGTCCCAACTTTTTTTTTTAATGTGTTGCAGTTCTGAATGTATGTTTATTACAGAAAACAACATGAAATATCTTTGGTTCATTCTTTCTGCAATGAAATAAAAGTAAAAGGAAATGTAAGGAACACTGCTGTTATAGTTGTACTGTACCTAATGATGTGAGAATGAGGAAACAGGTTTGGATTGACCACACACACACACACGTGCACACACACACACACAAACACACATATAGACAGACGGACCTGCAGAGTGGAGAAATATAGATCTGGCATTTACACTGAGGCCGTATGACACACTGTTCTGCTTTATAAATCCTCCTGTTCTTCTAAAACCACCCCTAATATAGATCCACCTACACACACACACAAACACACACACACAAAAAAACACACAGACATACATTCCTGTAAATGTGTTAATCAGGGCTCCGGGACGTGTGTAAAATTCCCCCTGATCATTCGAAAGGCGTTTCAGTTTCACACTCATACATAAGGGAAGAGAGACCGACCCGTGTGTGTGTGTGTCTGTGTGTGTCTGTGTGTATCTTGAGGAAGTGGATATGTATTTCCTTTTCTGAGTCAGGTTTCAGTCTGACCATCAGATTCTGATTTTCTTCGTTAGCAGTTTGTTAGTGGATGTTGCGCTGATGCCAGTCATGATTTTGGGGTTCGGTTCAGTAATTTTAGGGCGAGGTTAAAAGTCAGGTCTTCCATGCGGTTCCAAACTTGAACTGTTTCTCTCTGGAGCTCCCGTGAGGTGAAATTCCTCCTTTATTGTTAGATTTGTCCATCAGAACGTTTTTCCTTTACTCCACAGTCTAATAACAATGCCTTACTCCCCTCCTGCTCATCCTCACTATAACACACGATCATCTCAGGCTCCGGACCCTGATCTCGGTGTGTGTATGTCTGTGTGTGTATGGGACTGAAATAAGATGGGTGTCCACACACTTTTTGCCGATGGAGCGTTTTGTGTTTCGATTTCTTTTCTCACTCTAAAGTCAGACTGCAGGAACAGGAAGGATCAGTTTGGTTTTTTGCAGCAACTCAACAAATTCAGAACTGTGAAGATCCTCCCATATCTGTAACCTCATCACACACACACGCACACACACACGTCTTTACTGGAACACACTTCTTGGAGCTGTGTTGTATGATTCAGCGGTTGGTCCGGTTCTGATCTTTTGACTGAATTTTGCTCTATAATGTTCCCATTCGGTTAATAAAATTAAAAAAACTGTTTTATAGAGAAACTTGGACAGTTTTATAAGAAATAAAAAGATAATCACTGAATTAAAATTAAATGTTTATTACACACTCAGAAAACATTAATAAATCCAAACAGTAAAACTTGCGTCCATAAGTCTAATGTAAACACTTTGTTTTAAACATATAAAGTCTAAGCTTTATATTTATTTATTGATTTAAGTTTAATATAAAATGTTTGTACAATGTGTTTTGTTTAAATTTAAATTAGATTCATAAGGTTAGAAATAAAACATGAGACTAATCTGAAAGCTATTTTTCAAAGTAAAGGCCTGAAGTTTACGAAGTGATAAACTAATTAAAAGTAATTAATTAATAATATACTAATTATATTAATGATATTTGTTTAAAGTTTTAGCAAATTGAATCAAACATTTGAATAAACTTTAAAGTGTAAAAGTAGCTGATTAAATGAATTTGTGAATTCACACAAAGTTTAAAAAAATAATAAATAAAACAATAAATGAAACTCAAATGGTTTTATAATACATAAGAAAATCTATGAATTCATTATTATTAATTAATTATTATTATGCACTCTAAAACCATAATAAATCCGAAAAGTTTAAACTTAAGTACATACTATTACGGGTCACTCCTTGGCCACTAGTGGCCAGTATTTGACCCTACATGGCGGCGCGTGCGTCAATCTCTAAAATACGCGACACCTGTGTTTGAGCCTATATAAGCACCCGTCTGTGGCTCGCGCGGTGTCGCAGCATTGCTCTATTCAGCGCTCTGGCAGCCCGACGCATGCATGCGCTCGCCCTGGCGCGGCTCATAACGCCGTTCCGAACACTTGTCCTTTTTGCGGGTTTGTTTGTTTTTGAGGGACAGCGTTACGTTCTGGGGGTGTCAAGATCCTCAGATGGGGGCTACTAGGAGGTAGCTCAGTAAGATAGGGCCCTAGATAGAGTAGGGACAGCTTTTGTTTGTTTCCTTTTATTTTCGCCGGGCTTCTCTGGCTGTTGTCAGCCTCGTCCCCACCGTCTCCTCGCTCACGCCATCACCCTCTCCTTCTCTTTCGCTCCCCTCGCGATCGCGCTCAGAAAGGGACGCTGAGCTTATTAAAAGTCTCATCCTCTTTCGTTCCCGCATCAGCCTCATGCTCCCATAGCTCAGGGAGAACCGCGAGTATCCTTCGCGGATTTCAGACGCTTTGCGCATGCGCAGACCTGCAGGCTGTTGGCGCAGCGGAGACACGTCGTGGGCGTAACAGTGAATAGGGGCGCTTTACGCTTATGACGTTCCCCTTTTCTTTTCGTTTTATTTATTATCTTTTCTTTCGGGTAAAACAATCTTTTCTTTTTTTTCTGATGTATGCTCAATAATCCAGGTAAGAAAATCCCAGAAGTTGAATCAGTTCATCTGGACTTCTTCAGTCTCAGCTAGTTGGAAAACGTCCGCAATCTTATATACAGCACCATTGCATAATAATGGAACCTGTGATCAGTTTAATATGCAGATTGACATAGCCATTAACGACAATGGCCACATGTGCCATTCACACAGGATTGGGGAAGGGCTGCGATTGCTCTGTTGTAAGATGGTGAGAGGTGTACTCTGAGGCCCCTTCCTCGGTTCAGGGATGGACGTTTTCTTTTTACAAAAATGGCTTCTTTTACTCTGCGTTCAAACCATTGTTCCTCCCTATCAAGGATCTGCACGTCTTCATCCTCGAAAGAGTGGCCACTGGCCTGTAGGTGGGTGTAAACCACCTGAACCTTCCTGACCTGATGAGGTAGCTCTTCTATGTTGTGCCATCCGTTTCACCAGCGGCTGTTTGGTTTCCCCGATGTACGCGGTGTTTGGCAAATATGCGTCTCAATTGTTCCGATGTTCCTGCCAAATATGGAATCACCACTGGTTTACACTTAGACCGCAGTTGTTGTTCTCCACTCATCGATCTGCTGGAGCACTGTTTGGGCGTCTTACCGGTTTTGACAAAGGCCCAGTTCGGATAACTACATTTGCCCAGGGCCTGCTTAATGTGAGACTTCTCTCCATCCTTGGCCGCTGTGTCAGTGGGGGACGCTGTCTGCTCGGTGGTACAGTGTCCTGATGACTCCTAGTTTGTGCTCCAGTGGATGATGAGAGTCAAACCTTAAGTACTGATCTGTATGTGCTGGCTTACGGTAAACATTGACTTTCAATCGTCCCCCATCTCCAATTACAATCTCACAATCCAAGAAGGCTAACCTGCCGTTCTTCACATCCTCCCTGGTGAACTTAATGTGTTTGTCCACTGAGCTGTTGTGGTCGGTGAAATGTGGCACTTCCTGAGATTTCATTTTAACCCAGGTGTCATCCACATATCTGAGCCAAAGGCTAGGTGGTGGGTCCCATTGTTATGCAATGGTGCTGGTACCAGTCGTTATGCAATTGGGGAAGTTCTCCAACTAGCTGAGACTGAAGAAGTCACTTGGATGATTGACGAAACATTTCAAAACCAGATGAACAGATTCAACTTCTGGGAATCTTTTCTTTTATTTATTATATTTTGGTTCACCATTTCCATCTGGAGCTAACTGCATTTCGGTCCCAAACCCTTATTCTTTATTTTCACGGTTCAACGTTTCTTTTTAATAGGGCGAACCATAACATGTACATCCAATGTAAATACGTTATTTCTAATTAATTTTAAACAAATGTAATCTAATATTTATATTTATTACAGAAAAGTTTCATATAAAATATTTGTACAATGCTCATGCGGGCTGTAATTCATTTTCTTTAATGCAGCTTAATCTCTAACGTGTTTTTTAAATTTAAAATATATTTTATAAGGTTAGAAACAAAATATGAAGTTAATCTGAAAGCTGTTTTTAAAAGTTTTTAAAAGTACTTAAATGATAGAAATCATAAATATAAGCATTATTTGTTTAAAACTGTAGTAAATTGAGTTCAAATCAAATGGTTGAATAAACTTTAACATGTCAAAGTAGACAATTCAAATGAATTTCGAGAATTAAATGAATAAATTCACAGAAAACTTAAAAACAATAAATAAAACTGTCTGGTTTTATAAGTCAAAACAAATAATAAAGAGTTTAGTTATGAATTTTTTATTTTTGAGTTTTGATTGATTTTTTTGAGATTTTTAATTCAGATCAAGTCAAACATTTGAATAAACGTTGATGTGTAAAATTAGACGATTAGAATGATATCAGGAATAAATTCACATAAAGTTTAAAAGCAATAAATAAAACAGCGTGTTTCTTTAAGTTAAAACGGAAATAATAAACTGTTTACTTATTAATCCATTTATTCCGTTTGAATTTATAGATTTTTTTATTTGGATCTAATCAAAATTTTAATAAATATTAACGTAAAATGTTCAAAATAGCCAATTAAAAAGAAAGTGGTAATAGATTCACACAAAGTTTAAGAACAGTAAATAAAAGAGTATGGGTTTATACATTAAACATAAATAATGAACCTTATATAATGATGAATTCACTTATTCCTGTTTAATTACTGAGAATTTTAATTTGGATCAAATCAAACATTTGAATAAACTTTAACGTTTAAAAGTAGATGATGAAAATGAAATCAAGCATAAATTCACACAAAGTTTAAAAACAATAAATAAGATGTCATAGTTTAAGTTAAAGCAGAAATAAGATTTTAATTAGAGTTTAGTTAAGAATTAATTTTGTGATTAGAGTAGAAAATAAATAATTATTGATCATTTGATTATAACATAAGCTAAATCATGTTTTTTTACTGATTTTTTTAATTGAAGTTCTAATTGATCAGTTTTTATGAGATTGAATGTGCTAAATTTACATTTACAGCCTTTAGCAGACGCTCTTATCCAGAGTGACTTACAATTGATACACTCTTACAATCCAAGCCATTGTGGCTTAAGGGTCTTGCTTTGCTTGGCAGAGGTGGGATTTGAACCCTGGACCTTTTGGTCCATAGTCCAGTACCTTAACCGCTAGGCTACCACAGCACACACATCACATAAATAAGAATGAACTCTCATTTTTAATTGATGCAAACAAATAAAATGTGCTTTGTTTTTAATTAGGGGTGGGCAATATGATGATATTTTATGATATTGTGATACATTTTGTTATCGTGAAGGACAATATGCTTCTCTGAGCGTATCGAGGATATCATCAGTGCTTAAAGAACACTATGAAACATGTAATTGTTACTGATTAATTAAATGAAGTGCAGCACATTTTAAATAAAAATCACTTTACTAAGTATGGCATAATATTTAAATAGTATTTTTTAAGAATCTGTCGCAACTGATGCATTTTGTCTGCGATCACATGTATCGTGATAAATATTGTGTGTCGTGAAAATCTTTAAATATCATGATATATAATTTTCACCATATCACCCAAACCTAGTTTGAATAGAATTTGAATGAGAACTAGATCTGCATTTCCTGAAGGAATTACAGCAGTACTGGAAATGTGACAAACAGAAAGACTGTGGGTTTGTGTCCCAATACTTTTGTTCACATGTGGCTTTGTGTCCCAATACTTTTGGCCACATGTGGCTTTGTGTCCCAACACATTTGGCCACATGTGGCTTTGTGTACCAATCCTTTTGTTCACATGTGGCTTTGTGTCCCAGTACTTTTGGCCACATGTGGCTTTGTGTCCCAATACTTTTGGCCACATGTGGCTTTGTGTCCCAATACTTTTGGCCACATGTGACTCTGTGTCCCAATACTTTTGGCCACATGTGACTCTGTGTTCCAGTACTTTTAGCCACATGCGGCTTTGTGTCCTGGTACTTTTAGCCACATGCGGCTTTGTGTTCCAGTACTTTTAGCCACATTCGGCTTTGTCTTCCAGTACTATTGACCACATGCGGCTTTGTGTCGCCGGTACTTTTGGCCACATGTGGCTTTGTGTCCCAAAACTTTTGGCCACATGTGGCTTTGTGTCCCAGTACTTCTGACCACATGCGGTTTTGTGTCGCCGGTACTTTTGGCCACATTTGGCTTTGTGTCCCAAAACTTTTGGCCACATGTGGCTTTGTGTCCCAAAACTTTTGGCCACGTTCAGCTTTGTGTCCCAGTACTTCTGACCACATGCGGCTTTGTGTCGCCGGTACTTTTGGCCACATGTGGCTTTGTGTCCCAGTACTTTTGACCACATGCGGCTTTGTGTCGCCGGTACTTTTGGCCACATGTGGCTTTGTGTCCTGGTACTTTTGGCCACATGCGGCTTTGTGTCCCAAAACTTTTGGCCACATGCAGGTTTGTGGCCCAAGCACTGTAGTACAAAATACAGCAATATAGACTGTAAATGTCCCTAATTAAAAAATGATACTTTATTATAAAAATGATTTATTTGATTAATCTCATAATTCTGAATTTAAATAAAAATAAATAAAATAAATAACAAATTAAATAAATAAATAAATAATGGCAGATCATCTTTAGAACTGAATTTTGGGATTCTTTTGGGAGGATTTTACATCTAATTTGAACCTGCATCTGTATTTGGGTCACACACACACACACACACACACACACACACACACACACACACACACACCTGTACAGACACACTGCAGCTTCCTGTCTCTCCCACTCTCACACACACTCACTCTCTTTCTCTCTCTCTCTCTCTGTTTTTCTTTTTTGTTTGTTCTCTCATCCTCAGGTTTAACCCTAACCCTCCACCCCTCGCCCCCGTGTGAATGTGTGAGTGCCTGTGTGAGTGTGTGTGTGAAAGAGAGAGACGGAGAAAGAGAGGGGGGTTTGTTTGTTGTGTGTTGTGTGTTTTCGAAGAACTCGGTCTGTATTTAGAATAAGGTGGTTTGTGATGCTGTTTTAGGATTTTTCCTCAAATCTCAGAGCTGTGATTTCTATCTTTGTCTTTGTTTCTCTCTGATCTTCATTTAAAGTTTTCTATGTACATTACATCATCTACATCATCGTTTTTCTGTCTCTAACACACACACACACACACACACACACACACACACACACACACACTGCACTCAGTTCCCCCCAGACCACATCCACATCACCAACTCAACACTATAGCAGTAACATAGTGAAATTGCTCTAAATAATCAATATTTTGTATAAATTTAAATCTGCTCCATTGAAGACCTGACTAACTGTGCCTGCTGTAACGTACAGTGAAATATGTTATCTTACACAATGTTTATGTTATTTCACACGTTATATATGACCTACAGTAGTCAAGTCAAGTCAGATTTATTTATATAGCGCTTTTTACAATGGAGCATTGTCTCAAAGCAACTTTACAAGTTTAGATTATCTCCTAATAACTACGTCCAATCCCAAATTGAGCAAGCCTAGGGCGACAGTGGCAAGGAAAAACTCCCTAGTTCTAGGGAGAAACCTTGGGAGGACCAGGCGCGAAGTGGGACGGGAGGAGAGGCGCGGTGGACAGGGGGAGCAGTGTCCTCAGAAGCTGTGCGGGTGACAAAGTGTAGAAGGAGGCGCCGCAAAGGTTAACTCGCACAGGGCCAAGTCCCCACAGGTGGAGCGTCGACCATACAGGGCGACGAGCAGGACGCGCAGAGTCAAAACACGGTCCCTACATTCTAGGAAACCGGGGGGGTGGACCAACACAAAGAGCTCAAAAACAGGCGATGACCCACAACCAAACACTGCCATATGCGCGGGCGGGCGGGAGTACGTACCAAAGCCTCGTGACATGAAGTGGTGTCTTGTAGACATCTGGAACATGTCCTCACGCTTCTGTGTCACAACATCTGATCAATAATATCATAAGAGCGTAACCAAAACATTTCGCCATAGTGGTAGTTCAATGGGTTCCGAGAGAAAAAACTAACACACGGAACACTACATCGCACAGTGGGGATCACTCCATCAAATGAACATCATGTGGGGGCCGGAACTGCCTTGGAAACACAGCTTCACGCTCAGGAGAAAATACGAGAAAAGATCGTACAGATTATTTAATTGGACATTGAATCTGCACAGTGTAATGGTAATTACCACAATCACTAGACGTAACTGCCAGTGTTCAGAATCACTGAGTGAGGCTCATTGTAGCATGAGACCTGTGCCAAGCAACACCAACTCACGCAGCTCACTGCCGGCACCTCACTGTAGGACTATTAGGCACATAGCGTAAGAAATGGGCTGAAAAAGGAGACTCTCGGTAAGCGACATCACAGCCACTTGAGGGACCACATGACAGACATTGGGCAACCCCACGGACCAAGGCGGTCAAGAAGAAACAGACAAACCCTCAATGTCATAGCTGAGCACCAATAACAATCTTTGACTATGACAACCCAGTCCCTAGCATAGTGCCCGGATTTCAAGACAAGCAAGCGTAATGCATGGTCAATATGCCATCGATTGACCGTGTGAGCCCCCCGTTCAGCTTCCCTGAGTTCTTTGACTATGAACCCCCAGCTTTGTCCCTTATTCTAGGCAAGGATTGCATGAGTCAAGATCACGAGGACCGGAAGCCTAGTTCAGCCAGACCGCCCAACTCGACACTCCCGGCTAGCGGACAAGGCAGGCAGCCAGACATGACTCCAGACTCCGGTGCCTCAGCAACCCAAGCCATGCAACCTGGTCTAAATCTAGTGTCCAAAGCAAACGCCTGTGTAAAGTAAGTATAGTCTTTAGCCTAGACTTAAAACTTTGGAGAGTGTCTGAATCTCGAACGAAAGGTGAAGTTTATGCCATAGTTGGGGGGCCATGTATGAGAAAAGCCTTTTTCCCCTGCTGTGACGGATGGACTTTTGAATTGCTAGAAACTAAAAGAAGTCACGTACACGTACATGTACTGTTTGAAAGTTTTTGTGTGAACCCTTTAAAGATTTTCTATATATTTCTGCTAAATATGAACCTAAAACATCATCAGAGTTTTCACACAACATCCTAAAGTAGATAAAGAGAACCCAGTTACACCAATGGTGAACAAAACATCATATACTGGTCATTATTTATGAGAAAATGAACCCAGTGTTACATATTCGTGAGTGGGGCCCAAAAGTATGTGAACCTCTAGGATTAGCCAGTTTATTTGAAGGTGAAATTGAGTCAGGTGGGTGTTTCAGTCAATGGGATTGCCCACCCCCACCCACCTCACTTCCCCCCCCTCTTCACTTTTCTCCCATCTCCCCTCCCTTTCCCGGATCTCCCTTCCCCCCTTCTCTCACCGCCCTTGCCCGTTCAGTCCCCCGGTCTTCCCCTTTGGATCGGCTCTTCCTCTTTCTGAAACCTTTTCTTCATTGCGCCCACTATAATTCGCACTTCTTTTCTCCTTACCCACCGTACTGTTGCTCTCCTTATATCTCCTTTTTCCGCTCACCCATCCCTTTTTTCCTTTGCACCACTGCTCTCCCCCCTTATTCTCCTTGCTCTCTCCCCCCCAATCAGGTGGTGAGGGGTCCACCGTTTATTAAGTTAAAGAACAGGGAATCTATCAAGTCTGCTCTTCACAGCACACGTTTGTGGAAGGTGGTATCATGACACGACCAAAGGAGATTTATCTGAGGAGCTCAGAGAAAGATTTGTTGATGCTCATCAGGCGGAAAAGGTTTACCATCTCTAAAAAGTTTGGACCTCCACCAATCCCAGTCTACAGACACAGATTGTGTACAAATGGTTGGGAAATTAAAGACCATTGTTCACGTCACCCTCTCCAGTGTCCAAGGAGGATAGGCCGACCAGCAAAGAGGATCATCCAGAGCAGGGGCAATCGCCGCGCGCTCCTGTATTCGTGTGCCGTCTTACCTCCGTCCCCTTTCTAGGTCCTCGATCAGCAAAGATCACTCCAAGACAAGGCATGTAATAGTTGGTGGAGGTCACAAAGGGGACCCCAGGGTAACTTCTAAGCAACTGAAGACCTCACTCACATGGGCTAATTGTAATGTTCCATGAGTCCCACCATCAGAAGAAACACTGAACACCAATGGTGTCTATGGCAGGGCTGCAAGAAGAAAGCCACTGCTCTCCAAAAAAGAACAATTGCTGCTCGTCTGCAGTTTGCTAAAGATCACGTGGACGAGCCAGGAGGCTATTGGAAGAGTGTTTTGTGGGACGGATGAGAACAAAATAGTAGAACTTTTTGGTTTAAAAGAAAAACATTATGTTTGGAGAAAGGAAAACACTGCATTCCAGCATAAGAACCTTATCCCATCTGTGAAACATGGTGGTGGTAGTATCATGGTTTGGGCCTGTTTTGCTGCATCTGGGCAGGACGGCTTGCCATCATTGATGGAACAATGAATTCTGAATGATATCAGAGAATTCTGAAGGAAAATGCTAGGACATCTGTCCATGAACTGAATCTCAAGAGAAGGTGGGTCATGCAGCAAGACAGCGACCCTAAGCACACAAGCTGTTCCACCAAAGAATGGTTACAGAAGAATAAAGTTCATGTTTTGGAATGGCCAAGTCCAAGTCCTGACCTGCACAGGGGGGTCACACCAGATACTGAAAGCAAAGGGTCACACACTTTTGCCACTCACTAATATGTAATTGGATCATTTTCCCCAATAAATAAAGGGCCAAGTATAATATTATTGTCTCATTTGTGTAACTGGGTTTTCTTTATCTACTTTTAGGACTTGTGTGAAAATCGGATGATGTTTTAGGTCATATTTATGCTCAAATATAGAAAATTCTAAAGGGTTCACAAAGTTTCAAGCACCACTGCACATTATGTCCTAGATTATACATACATTTCTGTGCAAAAGTCTTAGGCCACTATTAGATTAGATATATCATTGTCATAGCAATGTTATAATGGCTATATATCATTATTTCTCGGTGTCTTTATTATGGTCGAAACAGAAAATACAGGAAATTTGAATGCACTATTAAAATTAAAAGAAAAAACAGCTTCTATAGAAACTTCAGGCCACACTTGAGCAACTGGTAGCTTCATCACCTTGCCAAGTCGACTCTTATTTTTGGAAGAAACCACATTTTCAGAAGGGGAATTGTGGAGTAACCAATCCATAGTTTGAAATGTTTGGGTCCCATAATGAACACTATATTATATACTTATTATATACTCATTATATATTATATATGGTCATTATATAATTTCTAAAAAAAATCTAATGATGGCCTAAGTACTGTGTGTGTGTATATATATATCTATGTATCTATGTATCTATGTATCTATATATATATATATAAAGATAAAGATAAAGAGACAGATAACATTCACGTCAAACTGTTTTGTTGTTTACACAGTTACACTACTCATACTAATATGAGTAACTCGCAGTTTTGAAAGTAAATATGAAGGTTTAATTTATCAGATTAAATTATCATTACTACAGAACAGGAAGAACAGCAAATAAACTAAAGCATGTCTCACTACTACTAATAATATTAATAGGAATACTAATAATATTGGCGTTTGTGTGTGTGTGTTTGTTTGTGTGTGTGTGTGTGTGTTATTTCAGTATTAGTGTTACTCAGCATCTGATTCAGCTTTGTTTTGTCATTTGTTTTGTTTATTTCATGAATGAGTACAGGAAATGTTAATCTGATGTTTACATGAGCTGGAGAAAAAAACTTCATACTTCATATCAGTTTAAAGAATTGTAATTTAAATTTTGTAATTATAATTTTGTTTAAAGAACAATTAATTCATTAAAATCAAATGGATTAATTTGGAAATTTGGAAATTCTCTTATAAAATATCATTTACTAAAATATCTACTAAACATGATTTAATAAAATATCTAATAAAGATCTATTAAAAATGTCATCTAATAAAAAAATCTAATAAAATATAATTGAATAAAAAAGTAATAAAATACCATGTAATTAAAAAGATCTATAACAAATAATTTAAAAACATCTTAAAATATAGTTTATTGAAAAAAATAATCAAATAAAATATTGTCTAATAAAATATATTCTTAATTTTAAAAAATGTAATAAAAATCCTAATAACATGTAATCTAATAAAAAAGATTTGTCAAAAATATCTATTAATTTAAATATTTTTAAATAAAAAAATGTAATACAATATAATCTAATAAAATATTGTCTATAAAATTTTGTTGAATAAAATATTGTCTGAAACATAATCTAATATAATTTAATAACAATCATCTAAAATATCATTGAATAGAAATAAGCTAACAAAATATTGTCTTATAAAAAATGTGCAATAAAAAATAAAACTTGTCTAATAGTATTATAGTATTGTATTAAATAATAAAATATCATAAAATTATTATGTTTAGGGAATTTTTACATTTTGTATTCGGTTGCAGTGGGACTGTGGGGTGAGATGCTGCAGTGAGACTGGGTTGAGACTTTACGGTGAAACTGTGGTGTGAGATGCTTCAGTGAGACTGTGGGGTGAGACTACAGTGAGACTGCGCTGTGAGACTATGAGGGAAAACTGTGGGGTGAAACAGTACAGTGAGACTGTGGGTTGAGACAATGCAGTGAGACAGTGGGGTGAGACTGTGCAGTGAGACTGTTGTAGTTTATTTACAAACTTTCACTCTCTCAGTCTTTCAGAAGCTTTTCATTCTGTGGGTGTTATATTTTATAGGGACAGTTGGGGGGTGCTGTTTGATGTCGAGCTGTTACTATAAATATAATTTTTATGATAATTTTTATAATTTTTTAGATGATTTTAGAGATTTGTTTTATTGTTTTGGTAACAGATGAGTCATCAGTCTAACGTTTCCACAGTTGTGTCAGTCATCATATTAAATAATCCACAGCTTTCACCCCTATTGCCTTCCATATACACCTAAATATTTAACTTAAGTAAAATTACTGTTACTTGAAACATTTTTTTTCTTTAGTAAAAGTACTGCTGCATTAAACATTTTACTATAGCAACAGTAAAACAGTAGTACTGTTCCTTTAAATGTATTCTACTTCAGTAACGTGTAGTCATGTATGGGTAAACATATACTGTTAAACATATCTACTTAAGTAGAAATACTTTTAATTGAAACATTTTCCTTAAGTAACAATGGTTATTTGAAACTTAAGTAAAAGTATTTTTCCTTTAAACATATTTTGCATAAGTAACAGTAATGGTTTTGATACTTTAAATATATTTTACTTAAGTAACAGTAAAGGTACTGCTACTTTAAACATTTTACTGTAGTAACACAAAGTCCTCTGCCTTTAAATGTATTTTACTTTAGCAACAGTAAATGTACTGCTACTTTAAATATATTTGATTAAGTAGAAATACTGTTAATTTAAGCATTTTTTTACTTCAGTAACAGTAGTTATTTGAAAAATATTTTACTACTTTTTGCTACTTTAAACATTTTACTTAAGTACAAATACTTTTACTTTAAAGAAATATTAAAATAGTAAATGTAAGATTACTTTAAACATATTGTACTTAAGTAACAATACTTTTACTTTAAATATATATTAATATATTAAAGCAGTAATTATAATGTTACTTTAAACATTTTATTGAAGTAAAAATACTTTTACTTTAAACATACAGTATGTAATATATTAAAGCAGTCAATGAGGTTATTTTAAATATATTGTACTTGAGTAAAAATACTATTACTTTGAACATATATTATTATATTAAAGTACTAAATCTAAGTTTACTTTAAGCATATATTAACGTGTACTGCATTTGCTCTGAAGTACACACCTCTGAACATATACAGACAAATAGACGTTCACACACGTACTAACTCTAATACATGCACACAAACATACACGCACACTAACACACATACACACTCACACAATCCTACACACTAACACCCACACTGTCACATTTCTCTTTCTAGAATTATGAGGACAAACCATTTACTTTTCTTTTTGTTTGTTTAAAAAAAAAGGCAACAGTTTATTTATATATATATATATATATATATATATATATATATATATATATATATATATATATATATATATATATACATATACATACATATATCTGTGGAGTGTACATACATGTGCACTAACACTGATAAACACACATTCCAGCATTCACTGGCATGACTGTGTTTCCGAAACTCTTTGTTTGTTTGATTGATTGATTCTTTATGTACTAAATGTAATATTTAATAATGAAAACGTATTTTATATCATATTACATTAACTCTTCTCTCTTTAATGTTGATCTGCTTTGATAGATGTTTTTTTTTTTAATTTTACATCAAAAAGAAGTGAAACAGAGCTTTTATGTACAATAAGTATTGCTGTATTCATATCCTCCATCCTCGGCATGCTCACAGTAAAGCACGGCTTTTACTTTATTTTATTTAATTTCACATTTTAATGAAACAGAGAGTATATGTGTATGTATGTATGTATGTATGTATGTATGTATATGTGTGTGTGTGTATATATATATATATATATATATATATATATATATATACACACTAACACTAATACATACAAATGCACACACCCACACTGTCACATTTATCTTGTATATATATATATATATATATATACAAGATAAATGTGACAGTGTGGGTGTGTGCAGAACATCAATGAAAGAAAAATCCTGTAGACTGTGTGTTTTTGTGTGTGTATAAAGTGGGAGATGGTTTGATAATACAGGGATTTTTCATTAAGTGGCAGTGTGTGTGTGCGTGTGTGTGCGTATGCGTGCGTGTGTGAGAGAGAGAGGGAGAGAGAGAGAGCTGTATATAAAGAGTCATGATGTATAGGTGTGTGATTTTTTTTCATTCTGTGTGTGTGTGTGTGTGTGTGTGTGTGTGTGTGTGTGTGTGTGTGTGTGTGTTATTTTTATTTTAAGGGTGTGTGTCGGTTTGATAATAAATTGCTGTGTGTGTGTGCAAGCATGAGGAAGTTGAATTGACAGAGAGAGAAATGATGATGTGATCAGAGAGAGAGCAGTAGGAGGTTCATATCCGCTCTGACACACACACACACACACACGGTTTATTGTATATTGCATGTTGTTTCGGATGTGTGTGTGTAACAGCCGTGTGTGAGTGTTTTAATCTGACTCATTGTGATTTATTTTTGAAAGTAAGTTTTAACTTCACTCACAGCAATACGACACATAAGGTCACTAACTGATCATCACACATTTTATCTAGTGTGTGTGTGTGTGTGTGTGTGTGTGTGTGTGTGTCTGTCTGTCTGTCTTTGTCTGTCTGTGTGCAATGTGGTACAGCGCACTGATTACATTTATAAGTTGTATATTTAAGTCTATAGTTGAAATGTGTAAGATAAAGTTTAAATAGAATAGGAGGAATACATTTCATTTCTAATTATTATCTGATTACTATTTTAAAAAATTGTTTTATGTTTTTTCACTTGTTACTTTGAAAAATCACAAAATATGTTAAATGGATAATGCAAAATAATCTTTTCTGGATTTAAAATTGCACTAATTAATGATTTCATAAATCTTTCTGAAGTTTGTGTTGTTTCTATTCGCTGTTTAACAATCTTAACAAACTGAGTTTTAAAAGCAGAATAAAACCCTCATGTTTTCAATTTAGGATTATAGACTTTAAGATTATAGAAATCATCGGAAATGGAACAAAAATCTTGATGATTTAGTAAAACAAACTAATAAAGATAAATGTCACACTTATTTCAATTTCCTTTTTTCTTTGTTTGTGTAAAAACATGAAAATATCTACTTCAATAAAACGAAATTTAATCTTACTAAAACATTCAGATTATTTTCCTTTAAGCATGAACTTAGACTGTAATATAATTTGATTAAACTTGATTTTTTTTTTTTTTTTAAGTTTTAGTCTTTTTAGAAAAACAGCTACAGTATCAATTTAAAATCTGAAGGCAACAAATGTTAGTAAAAGTTTTAAGTGCTACGATAGATCACTACATCGCAAGTTTCATTTGTTTGAATCGGAAAACGGCCCGATTCCACAGAACACACACACACACACACACACACACACACACACACACACACACACACACACACACACAAATTTAAATTTTAATTATTTACAAAATGTTATAGTTCAGGTTATAAAGAGTTTATTGTCTTTAATCAGTTAAATAAATAAGTCGTTTATTAATTATGTTTTTGCACTTTATAATGTTTATAGCTTTTTTACCCTTACAGCATACTGACTCTATTATTATTAAGAGTAAACATTATTTCAAATTATTAATAATTTACTGTAACTCACACACAGGCGTACGTAAGTGTAACACAACTTCACACAATCATTGTTACACTAAAGTAAACGGAAATCAGTTTGTCTTTTTAAACGATGAAATAGATCCAGGGCCAGTGACTAACAGAAATCGAGAACAGACACCAAGAGTCTGATACACTCTGTGTGTGTGTGTGTGTGTGTGTGTGTGTGTGTGTGTGTGTGTGTGTGTGTGTGTGTGTGTGGGCGTGTAGGTGGGTGATTCTTGTCAGTACTGAGTGTATTTACTGTACTCGTTGTTCAGGAGAATTCGGGCGATGTTGGGACAGGGCAGCTGTAGGTGTGTTTTTAGTTTCGTAAGTAAGAAAATTCGGGGCCGCGTGTCTGATCGTGTGTTTGATGCATGTGTTTGATGCGTGGTTTTGCGCGTTTCTAATTTACGTGTTTGAGATTCCGATTCTGAGGAATTTCACTTTTTTGTATTCTGAAAAATAAAAAATCTTAAAGATTAAAATAAAAAAAGTCAAACTGCAGTAACAAACGGAAAGTTCTGTTATGTTTTTAGATTTGAAAGGTATTTCTTGGAAAGTTTAGCTTTGTCCTACTCGCAGGTGTGTTGCAGACTGGAAATGAGTTAAGATTTGGGGATTAGGGTTGTAGGTTAGGGTTAGGAATGTTCATAGCGTTAGAGTCGCTATTAAGGGTTAAGGTTAGAAGGTAAAGTTAAAGATGGATGGTGAAGCTTCGCCCTACTCTTGGGTCTTGAGATCTCTTCCAAGGAAGGTTAACCCCCATGGGGTCACACCTTTCAAATCAGTGGGTCAAACAGTGGGTCAAAGACTATTTGAAAGCAACCGGACTTCTTGCTTCTTGAAGAAGACGGTTTGAAAGATTGGTTACAGAGGCCATGTATGTCCAATTAGAATGGCCACTGTTGAACAGAGAGGCTCCAGCCATCTATGAACAGGCTCGAGATCCCTTCCTAGGAGGTTTTACCCCCATTCACACCTCGGCCCATGTGACTAATTGCACTGCGTGTAATGTCCCCTGAGATCACAACTCACCTGCTGAAAGGGTGGGTCAAGGACTCTCCAGACCACCTCCTTGAGTTGAAGACAACTGGACTTGGTTCCTGAAGGTGTTTCAATTCTTCAGTTCTAGAAGCTGATTGGGAGTCCCAGGTATTTAATTTTGGGACTGTGGTAGCCTAGCGGGTAAGGTACTGGACTATGGACCAGAAGGTTCAGGGTTCAAATCCCACCTTTGCCAAGCTGCCACTGTTGGGTCCTTGAGCAAGGCCCTTAACCGACAATTGCTTGGATTGTAAGACTGTATCAATTGTAAGTCGCTCTGGATAAGGGCTTCTGCTAAATGCTGTAAATGTAAAAAAATGTAAATGTAGTGGGGCTGTCACCTTAGGGGTGGTCCTGAGAGTCCTTGACCCACTATGTCAATAGATGAGTCATTAGGATCACAGGGGCCAAGGTGTGACAGATTAGTGAGTTGTTAAACCAACTCTGCCATCGCATGGGTTGAGGTGTGAATGGGGGTTAAACCTCCTAGGAAGGGATCTCAAGCCTGCTCCTCTGTTTACCGATGGCCATTCAAATTGGACATAGATGGCCTCCTTAACTCTTCTTTCAAATCATTATCTTAAAGAACCAAGAAGTCATCCAGTTGCCTTCAACTCAAGCCTGCCATGACTTGAATTACTTCACGTATTTGAAGTTTTTTACTCGTACTTCTGTGTTATTGATTATTTTATGTATTATAGGGTGCAAACTTACCCTAGTAAGGCTCTGTGTTTGTAGATCTCCAAGGTAACTGTGTGGGATAGTGTGTCATTTTTTTTTTTTTTTTTTTTTTTTTTTTTTTTTTTTTTTTTTGTCCAAAAGTGTTATATACTTTATTAAGACTTTGCAAGACGGGAACTTCTTGCGTTAAATATGTTCCGAACTTTGTGTAGCAGCAGATCAGTGGCAGTTTGTGTTTTGCAGTTTCAAAGCTTTTAAGGTGGAAACAGTGAGGTACCTCAGGCAGAGACTTGTGGAACTCCGTCAGTTAGTTACATTCCGTAAACACAACACCATAGAGAGTGTATGTGCATGAATACGCTGCGTAAGGTGATTAATCCACCATAGGTAGGTAGGTTCCTTAAGGTTGGATTCGTTAGTGCACTCGGTTTGACCTTCGTTTGTTGCAGCGCTGCTTGATCGTTCATTTTGCGTATTGCAGATAGATAACGCTGCTTCCTGCCGTCTGTGTGTGTGTCAGTGTTTCAGAGCGGAGGTCGAGGGATTTTTGTTTTTCGGAAACTTTGTCGAATCGAGTCGATGCGTTAGGAGTGAGTGAGGGAGGGGGGAGGGGTCGCTCTCTCGCTCCATCTTCATCAGACACCACTTTCAGAACACAGGAAGGAGAGACGGAGCGAGCAAGAGACAAAGAGATAGACAAAAAGGAAAGAAAGACAGAGAGAGGGAGTTCGAGTGAACCCCGAAAACTTTTTAAACCCCAAGAGTGAACTCAGGTGAGAGAGCTTTACTAACTCTATAGCGAGAGAGAGAGAGAGAGAGAGAGAGAGAGAGAGAGAGAGAGAGAGAGAGAGAGAGAAAGCGAGGAAGCTGAAGAAGATGACACACACTACGGCGACTCTCCCATCCACAGCACCATACTTCTCCATGACGGGCAGAATGGTACCATCCGCCCTCCCTCTGTCTGAGAGATGGTTCAGCTTACCGAGGGGTGTGCGAGTGTGTGTTTGTGCGAGAGAGAGAAAGTGTTGAAGTTAACTTGTGTGAATGTGGATAGTAAAGAAGAAGCTGTGTGTGTGAGAGCAGGTTGTTCAGATGTAACCTGTAGTGCTTTGGAAACATTATGGGATGTACGGCGGGGAAGTAACATAGCAGCGATGGAAAGTTCCAGGCCCAGGTGTGTGCGCGTGCGTGCGTGTGTGCGCGAGTGTGTGTGCGTGCACGTGTGTGTGTATGTGTGTGTGTTTGTGTATCAAAGACAAGCTGCATATAGAACAGAGAGAAGGAAAGAGAGAGAGAGAGAGAGAGAGAGAGAGAGAGAGAGAGGTCTTCTAGGCAGAGCGGTGTTATTATAGTTTACCGGACTGCCATGGTAACCTTTGTTTTTAGGAGGCTTTGTTGACGGGCTTTACGTCCTTGTACCCGTAGGTGGCGATGTCTCCTGGAGAGGATGGCCTGATTGGGATCCCGTTCCCAGAGCACAGTAACGAACTGCTGTCTCGCCTCAATGCCCAGCGCCGCTCCGGCCTCCTCTGTGACCTCACGCTGACCTCCCGCGGCGCCCGCTACCCCACACACCGGGCGGTCATGGCCGCCGTCAGCCTATACTTCAGGCGGCTTTTTGGGGCAGAGGACTCGGGTGGGGCAGGCGAGGTGAGCGGGGGGTGCAGCGTGTGCCAACTGGACTGCGTGTCTCCGGATGCCTTGGACGCACTCCTGGAGTTCGCCTACACCGCGACGTTGACCATTCGCTCCTCTGACATGAGGGACGTCCTGGAGGGGGCACAGCTGCTCGGCATACAGTGTGTGGCTGACGCTTGCCGGCACATCCTGGGCGAGGCGGGTGAGGTCGGCGAGGTGGGCGAATTGAGTGAGGTCATTCAAGAGAGTTGTGTGATCAAAGGGCGGAAGGCTCCATCACGCAGGAAGCAAGACAGGCGTAAAGTGGAAAAGGCGGCGTCACCTGTGTGTCCGGAGTGGAGGAACACTGGGTCGGGGGACAACACCCCGACGTATGAAGCCCCGCCCACTCCTGAACGCAAGCCCCACCTTCAGCAGGGAGCGGTGATGAACGGATCGCACTGGGGTCTAGCGCCTGTCAATGACCCACCCTCGGGAGATGAGGAGTTACAGTGCAAGCCACCACAGAAAAACGTCCAGTCCCAATCAGATATGGCCGCGGGCGGGACGGCAGAGGGCATCGCCAAGAAGCGGAAGCCCCAGACACCTCAGCAATGCCCTGTCTGCCAGAAGATCATCCATGGTGCAGGGAAATTACCCCGCCACATGAGGACGCACACAGGCGAGAAGCCCTTCCAGTGTAGCGCCTGCGGGGTGCGCTTCACACGGTACGTTAGCATTGCTCTTGCTCGGCGACAACGTTTTTGCATTCTCTGACTCTGCCTTTTCCTATTGTGTCTCCACAGGAACGACAAGCTGAAAATCCACATGAGGAAGCACACGGGCGAACGGCCGTACTCATGCCCCAGCTGTCCCGCCCGCTTCCTGCACTCCTACGACCTGAAGAACCACCTGTCCCTTCACAGCGGGGCGCGGCCCTACGAGTGCTCGCTCTGCCACAAAGCCTTCACCCGCGAGGACCACCTGCAGCGCCACCGCAAAGGCCTCGCCTGCCTCGAGGTACGTCCACGACGCCCGCGACATACCGCCTCGCCTCATTCGCCGATAGCGGCGCCCACTGCCACCGCCGGCCACTTCCTCTTTCGAGAGGACGCGCCTACTCCCAGGGGAGTGTCCCTGGGCACGATCCCTGGAGAGATGACATATCCTGGACTCCTCCACTGGAGGGCGATAGAGGAGAGAGAGGGCGGCTCACGGAGCATGACCTGGAGAGAGGACGAGGATGTTCAAGCACAAATAAAGTAACTAAAATCTGTTCAATTCTGGACCGATCGGAGACACGGGTTTGTTGTTTTCTTACGTTTCCAACTTACATTTGTTGCGTTCAGTTTTGTTTGAAGTTCAGGTTTAATTTCGTGATTTAAGAGTTCAGACTGATGCTGATCAATAAATAAATGGATGAATAGACAAAACAGTGATTTATTGGTCAAACGCTTCCACCCGGTGGTCAAGGACGAAACTGCTTTTAATTCAGGCTATGTTCTCATTCACACTTCTTTCGCTTCCTCGTTAATTTGCTCGTTAGTCAGCTAGTTTAGTGTATAATGGGACATAAATCACGTTAGGTTTAACTGTGTAATCATAATAAATTAGATTAGATAATGAAGCTTAAATGTTTATTAAAGTTACAAAACAGAACCATCGTGAATTTTACAGTTCTGCAGTTACAGATCAAAACAGAACGAAACGCTGCTAACCTGCTGAATCACGAACATTTTATTCATTCATTCACTTTCATACCCAGGTGCAGTCTAACCGGCTGCACAAGGTGCATGGTGGGAGCTGACCCTTAACGGGGCGCTAATCCATCTCAGGACACACTCACACAGGGAGACGTTAGCGAGGAGAGTCGACCTAACACACCGAAACAAATACATACATTGGGAGAACATGTAAAATCAACAAGAGTGGTGTACATAAAATTGAACGTTTCATATTATCATTAATTATTAAATCCGACGTTTCTCAGGAAGACTGTTTAACGTTATAACGAATTGTTTCACCAAGCAAACCCTAACGTTACACAGTGATTTTACCGTCTATCCTCATAACTAACCCTGATATAATCTGATCTGATCTGGAGGATTTAATAACTAAGAGAAGAGAAGAGCTTTAAATCAATACTGAATGAGGATGAGATTTTTACTGATGTATGCTTTCACTTTTTTATTTCATTTAATATGATTACTTCATCACTGAGAATCAGAATGTTTGTGATTTAATTTTATTTATTTTATTTTTTAAGATTTTTGTTATGTAACCAAAGAAAAAGATAGTTTTTGGATAAACTTTTAGAGTAACATCAAAATATTTTATTCTTTAATTTATTTTCTAAAATTCTTCTAGCATTAACCACATAATACAGAACAGGAACATGACCCAGAACAGGAACAGAAACAGGACAAGACCCAGAACAGGAACATGACCAAGACCAGAACAGGACCAAGAACAAGAACCAGAATAGGACGCAAAACAGGAAGAGAACCGGACCCAGAACAGGACTACATGATGATGATATGCCAATTTTTACTTTATTTTTATTACAACTATCACTATAAGACGTATTAGTTTAGATAAATTAGTTCCATAATTTGGAGGTTGGGTCCCTTTTTGAGTCTTGGTCCTCCCAAGGTTTCTACCTCGTAACGCTTAGGGAGTTTTTCCTTTCCACTGTCGTCCTAAGTTTGTCCAATTTGGGATTGGCTGTAGATATTAGGAGATAATCTAAAATTGTAAAGTTGCTTTGAGACAATGCTCCATTTTAAAAAGCACTATATAAATAAATCTGACTTGACTTGGCATGGCCCAAAACAGGAAGAGAGCAAACCAGAACAAGACAGAACCAGAACAGAATACAGAACCAGTACAGGAACCAGTACAGGACCCAAAACGGGATCGCGAACAGGAATAGGACCCAGAACAGGAACCATAATAGGAATAGGACCCGGAACAGGAACAGAAACAGAAATAGGACCCGGAACACGACCCAGAAACAGAACAGGCCCAGAACATGAAGAAGACCCAGAAACTGAACAGGATCCAGAACAAGAATCATAACAGGACCCAGAACAGGAACAGGACCCATAACAGGAAACAGAACAAGACCAAGAATGAGAACAGGAAGAGAACAGGACCCAGAACATGGACAGGGACAGGAACAGGACAGGACCTACAATGGGAACCAGAACAGGACTCAGAACAGTAAAATAGCAGGACCTAGGACAGGAACCAGAACCAGAAGCAGTAGTGTGTGTTTTTTATTTATTAAAGGTCAGGTTTATATTCTGAGGACAAGGGCACAGGGTTTTTTGTTGTTATTGATTTTTATAAATGTGCAGGTGTAAGCGTGCCCTGGACTGGACCCAGATGGGTCTATCATAGGAGTGGAAAGAGGGTGCTGTTACAGTGTCGGGGTGGGGCGGGCTTGGGGGGGAATAACCTTTTGGACACAACAATCTCCTACCTCCCCCAAAAAAGCATGTTACGCCCAACCCGGTTGGAAGCACCCCTCGAACTCTACTTTGGCTCCCTGCACTGATTGGCCTCTGGGAACAAAACAATAAAGTTAATCTAATAATAATAATGCATAATAATAAAGTAATAAAGAATTATGCTCAGGCTTTAAACTCTTGAATATTAAAGAATCTGATAATAAATGAATGAATCGATGAATATTTTTGTGACTAACCAGACATTGCTCTGTATTTAGGATTAGTTTGTGTGTTTCATGGATTTTTAAAGATTCTCAGGAAATGAAAGTCGATGCTCTCTGAGGTTACGGGTTGGGATGTGAGAATGTAAATCAATTTTATATTCAATTAAAATTAAACTCTCAGGTAAAGCGAAACGTTTGAGACATCGATTATTCTATTATGCAAATTGTATAAAATGGAAGGTTCTTACACATATCGGTGTGTGTGTGTGTGTGTGTGTGTGTGTGTGTGTGTGTGTGTGTGTGTGTGTGTGTGTGTGTGTGTGTGTGTGAGTGTGTGTGTGAGTGAGTGAGTGAGTGATCAGGGAACCTTTATCACTGTTAATAATAAATCTATTGACCTGTTGTTTATTCTTGCTTGTGTAAAAAAATTGCAATTATTGAGTAAATAAATACAGATATAAGACTGTTATCGGTTTGTTGTGGTTGTTGTATTTTTTTATAATAATATTATTATATTTTAAATTTTACTATTTTATTATTTATTTAGTCAGCATTTCCATTCGCACAGTAAGACTATCAGTCGTTTGGCATCTGCTGGTACATCTTGGAATTACACTGACTTCACAATCAATAATTCAAAAACCTACGGTCGGAACTTATTATTTATCATCGTTTTATAAAAAATATTAATCACTTTTATTATCAGAATATAATATAGCTAAATTAACCAAATAAAGGTCTTATTTATGTTTTTATTTAGTTATTTGGCAGATGATTCAGATCCGATTTGGTTCACCAAATGTTACACAAAGCGATTTTATAATGATCTGCCCAGTTATGTTTATTATCATGCTAACTCTGTGTCTAGCTAACTAACAGGAGGATTTAATGAATAAGGGAATTTAACCCATAGAAAATGAAAGGACATTCAAATCAAGACTGAATGAGGGCGAGATTTTTACTGATGCTCTTTTAAAAAATATATATATTTTAAATGATTTTTTAAATCTATTTAAAATGATGATGATATACTTTGTCACTAAGCATCAAAATGTTTATGATTGAGACCAAGGGCGTTGCGGGATGGGCAGAGGGTGTAGCTGACCAGACGGCAGGGTGCGTGGTGTCTTGCACTGCGCGCAAACACTACAGGATGCCACAAACCGATGGACATCACGGCGCATGTTTCTCCACCAATACCATGCTGCCAGGAGTTGATAGGTGCGAGTCTAACCTGGATGACCTGAACAGAGGGAAACATGAGCCCAGGCAATAATCTTGTCGCGCAAGTCAGGCGGAACGTACTTCCTAGCCTCCGGACAGTCTTGGGGTACGTGAGACCGAGCCAGACATGCATCTAGTTCCCGTTCAAATTCCCATTGCACCACTCCCAGTACACATGACGACGGGATGATCGTAGTGGGCTTCTGTAAGGCGTACGAGTCTGGGTCATGACTTCGTGACAGTGCATCAGCTTTGGCGTTTTTAGAACCAGGCCTGTAAGTAATGGTAAATGAGAATCTGGCGAAAAAGAGAGACCAACGTGCCTGCCGGGCATTCAAACGCTTAGCTGAACGTAAATATTCGAGATTCTTATGATCAGTGAATATGGTGAATGTATGCTTTGCCCCCTCTAGCCAGTGCCTCCATTCCTCCAACGCCCATTTGATGGCCAGAAGTTCCCTGTCCCCAACATCATAGTTTCGTTCCGTGGGATTTAGTTTATGGGAATAGAAAGCCACAGGACGTAGCTTGGGAGGATTACCTAGCCGCTGAGATAGGACTGCCCCAATCCCCACCGAAGATGTGTCCACCTCTAGCACAAACGGGATTTCGTGGTCAGGATGTCCCAGCACCGGGGCTTGAGTGAAAGCCTCCTTCAGGGTGATGAAGGCTTGTTCTGCTTCCTGAGACCAACGCAACGCTCTGGGGTTCCCGCGTAGCAGCGCTGTGAGCGGGGCTGTGACGCGGCTGAAGTTCCGAATAAACCTCCTGTAAAAATTTGCAAAACCAAGGAAGCGCTGCAGTTCTTTAAGAGTTTTGGGTGTAGGCCATGAGAGGACAGCCGTGACTTTGGCGTCATCCATAGCGACCCCAGATGGAGAAATGATGTATCCTAAATACTGAACCGATTGCGTATGGAACTCACACTTAGCCGCCTTTATCCTTAAGTGATGCTCCAGAAGCCTCTCCAGCACTGTTCGAACGTGGACAACATGAGTATCAGGATCTGGTGAGAAAATCAAAATGTCATCCAAGTAGACAACCACAAATCGCCGTAGCATATCCCGGAGTACATCATTAATAAATGCCTGAAACACTGAGGGGGCATTGGCTAACCCAAAAGGCATTACCAAATACTCGTAGTGCCCCGTGCTAGTACTGAACGCTGTTTTCCACTCATCCCCATCTTTCATGCGAATTAGGTTGTACGCATTACGCAAATCCAATTTTGTATACCAGCGTGCTGTGCGAAGAAGTTCTAGGGCTGCTGGAACCAGGGGTAGCGGATAGGCGTATTTTCGTGTGATGAGGTTTAAACGACGATAGTCGATCGTGGGTCGCAGCCCTCCATCCTTCTTGGGGACAAAGAAGAACCCCGCTGAAACGGGTGATGTGGACGGACGAATGAATCCCAGAGCTAGATATTCCGTAATGTACTCCTGCATGGCCTTTTCTTCAGCCGGTGATAAAGGGTACAGACGTGCTTTGGGTAATGAAGCATCGGGGACGAGCTCTATAGCGCAATCGTAGGGGCGATGAGGTGGTAGGTCAGCCACGGTGCCCTCTCCAAACACAGGTGCTAGATCCAGATACTCGCTTGGCACATTGCTGGGAAGGCTGGTATTAGAAACTGGTATGGTACAGGCCTGTAATACGGGCGGATGAAGACAGTGCTGGTGACAGTACGGAGACCAACGAATGAGTTCTTTCGACTCCCAGGAGATAAGAGGATCGTGGATATGCAGCCAGGGGAGGCCCAAGATGATGGGATATGCCAGAGAAGCCACAGGAAACAGTGAAATGGACTCCTCATGGAGAGCGCTGGTGACTAAGCGTAAAGGATCAGTAACCTTCTTGATGAGCCCCGATCCTAATGGCTGTCCGTCAGCTGTAGTAATGCGCCGACTGGAGACAAGATAGGTGCATGGTATCTGCCATTGAGTGATGAGATGAGCATCGATGAAGTTCCCCTGAGCGCCTGAGTCTATCAATGCTGTGAGAAAGAGTGTAGTATGAGCGAGACGTAAAACAACTGGCAGCGTAAAGGACGGAATGAGAGGGTTCAGACTCACCCGGGATGTGCGTGCCTTCGATCCGGCACGCACTGCTGAAGAACCATGAGACGGAGCTAGCTCACAGCCAGAGCGAAGGTGTTGATCAGACCCACAATAACAGCAGAGTCCCATTCTGAATCGTCGACGTCGTTCGTCCACCGACACTTGAGTTCTGGCGAGTTCCATGCTCTCCGGAGGTGGCGCATGATCTCTAGTAGTGGAAGGTGGAGGAGCGCGCTGATTCAACGAAGGCCTGGTCTGCAGGAGTTGATCCAAACGAATAGCCAGAGTGAGATCACGTCCAGCCAGTTCCCTCTGAAGTTCCGACCGCAGACCCTGATGGAATGCAGAATGAAATGCGGCTGTGTTCCATCCACTTTGAGCCACTAAGGTGCGAAATTGCAAAGCGTACTCCGCTGCCGAACGACGTCCCTGCCGAAGGCGTAAGAGGAGTTCTCCAGCAGAGCAGCCCTCCCGCGGGTGTTGGAATGCTGCTCTGAAGCTGGCCAGAAAACGAGCGTAATCCCTCACCTCCGACCCTTGTTGGGACCACACAGCCGTAGCCCAATCCAATGCACGATTGGAAAGCAAGGAGATCACCAAGGCTATACGTGCCGAGTCCGAATCTGGAGGCGAATGGACGAAATATAACTCACATTGGAGTAAGAAGCCTTCACAGCGGTCCGGATCTCCGTCATATCTGTCAGGTAAGGCGACTTTGTATGGCGACCGAGAAGAATCCACTCGAGGAGGGCTAGGAGGGAGTGGAACCGACGCAGGTAAGGCTGTAGCAGCCGCAGGTGGCGTTAGTTGATTCACTAGTTGAGTCAGATCGTTCATCATAGGCACTAGAGAGCTCAAAGAGCGTTGATTGTCGGCCAAAAACGAGACGGCCCGAGTGACCTCGTCCAGCTGACTTCTAAAAGTCCCGAGCTGTTGTTCCAGACTGGGTCCTGAAGCCGGAAGGGACCCACCAGTAGCTGTCTCCATAGCGGCTATGCCTACTGTAACGCTCAGGTAGTGAAGTTGGAGACAAACACTAAACTGGCGTTATAGTAAAGGTAGTTTTATTAACCGAGAGATACACACAACTGAACAAGCAGAGAGATGTGGAGCTAAGGTCCGTGTAACGAATCACAAGGCATAGCGGTGAATGAATGAAGTGGTTGAGTATATATAGTGACGCGGTAATGAGCGTCAGGTGAGCAATCAGTACTCCGGTGATTGCGAGCGGTGAGGAATGCGGGTGCGATCTGTCAAGCCATCCTCACGTGATCGTGAGCGTTGAGGAATGAGGGTGCGCTCTGTCAAGCCAGCCTCACGTGTTCTTGCATGTTGAGAAATGTGGGTTCGGTCCGCCGAGCCGGCCGCGAGCGTGACAAGACTTGTGCGGACTTGAACAGCAAAATATCCCACAATGCATTGCCAGCTCGGTAATGCTGGATGAGAAAACTCCCAACTGGATGTATAATTTCTAAAGTAATAAGTCAAGTCAAGTCAGATCTATTTATATAGCGCTTTTTACAATGGAGCATTGTCTCAAAGCAACTTTACAAGTTTAGATTATCTCCTAATAACTACGTCCAATCCCAAATTGAGCAAGCCTAGGGCGACAGTAGCAAGGAAAAACTCCCTAGTTCTAGGAAGAAACCTTGGGAGGACCAAGACTCAAAAAGGGACCCAACCTCCTTGGGCGGTGTAGATGTTAAATCTAAGTAATACTGTTATTGTGTCACAGAATGAAGTTATAAGAGTTTTTTAGGCGAGAATGTAGTTGTTTAAAATTCAACTATACGGTCAGTGTATCAAGATAGAGCTTACATAAAAAAAATGCTCAGACGATTTCAGAGATGTGACATAAAGTTAAACGTATTTATTATGCATTATATGTGTTATTTGTTCAGCCTGTATACTAAATATGAATTGTGTGATATAAACTGAAGTTCAGAATTAAATTCCCTTCTAAAATCAGACTTGTTTGGTGCTCGCTTATGTTTGGGAAGGTTTCTATTTTATGCTTAAATGTGATCGGTCTGTTGTTACACGTAGATTAAACTATTCAATGGAAAGTAAATGTTTAGATAGTTATTCGAGCCTCGTCCTATCTGACTTCGCCTGTGCGGGTCCCGGTTCCGTGCAGCGCGGGGAGGTCAATGAAGAAACCACCACCAAGCTATAGCAGCAGCGGGTTTATTCAAAGAGCTCGATACACATAAAATGCATGGTTCTTTTAAACATTCCAAAGGAGGGAAAAAGAAGGGGAGGCCCCCTGCAAAAGAGTACTTTGTTCATACCAGAGCCTAAAAAGCAAGAGAGTAGCTATCAGCGAGGTCAAGCGGGGGAGCATCATGTGCTGGCAGTTATGTTATTTCAACATTTAGTACATAGGATAAAGAGGGCATGCGATTAGGCAAAGAACATTCTGTACAAGTAACAAGTTCAACATTGTCCATGATTTTTCCACTAATCAGCAAAGGCTTACAAGCGGACAGACTATAAGACTATACGAAGGATAATTATTCTTACAGTAAAAGATCTGAGCTCTTCTTCCACCACTGACAGGCTTTATACAAGATGTCTTAGGTTTTTATTTAGGTGTAAAAAGTAAACCGTGTTGTCCCCATAGCCAAGTATGCTGCTGTTCCAATTGTAGAATAACCGAACTGCGTCCTCCCGTCCTCGGGAGAATGTACTCGCAAGTCCAACTTCCTAGTCCAGACTTAGGAAGTACGCAAGTCTGAACTTCACGTACTTGGTATTGATAAATGGCCAGAGACTTGTACAGCACGGCTAGATCCAACCTGAGGAGAGGCATCAAGGAAGCTAAGACTGCCTATAAGAGGAAGATTGAGGACCACTTTGCCAACAACAACCCATGACAGGTATGGCAGGGCATCCAGCACATGACCAATCACAAGACCAGGAACTGCACTATGGTTGAATGTGACGCCTCACTGGCAGAGGAGCTCAACTGTTTTTTCGCTTGCTACGCTGTAAAAGCAGCAGAGACAGAAACAAGACCTCCACCAGTCTCCAACAACAACATCCTCACAGTGCAGGAACATGAGGTGAGACGTGTGCTGAGAGCAGTGAACCCCAGGAAAGCTCCTGGTCCTGATGGTGTGACAGGAAGGGTGCTGAAGGTATTGCAGACCAGCTCTCTGTGGTCTTCACTAAAATCTTCAACCTGTCCCTTTCCCAATCTGTCATAAAAAGCTGTCTGAAGTCTGCCACCATCATACCACTGCCAGAAAGTCCTAACATTAGTGAACATAACTATACTATAGCCCGGTCGCACTCACTCCAGTCCTTATGAAGTGCTTTGAAAAACTGGTTCTACATCAAATCAGAGCTGTCCTCCCACCCACCTTCGATCCACACCAGTTTGTCTACAAAGCTAATAGATCCACCAAAGATGCCATCACCACTGCTCTTCACACAGCACTCACTCACCTGGAACACCAGGGGAGCTATGTGAGGATACTTTTCATAGACTTTAGTTCGGCCTTCAATACAGTCATACCGAGCAGACTGGTGATCAAACTCACGAATCTTGGATTATCTCAACCCACCTGCCTCTGGATTAAAGACTTTCTGACCAACCGCACCCAGTCTGTTAGATTAGGCCACTGGTGTTCCTCAGGGATGCGTGCTAAGCCCACTTCTCTATGCTCTTTACACTAACGACTGTGCCCCCACCCACTCCAGTAACACCATCATCAAGTTTGCAGACGACACAGCTGTGGTTGGACTTATCTCGGGCGGAAACGAGACAGCATACAGGGATGAAGTTCAAGGGCTGTCTGAGTGGTGTTTAGAGAATAATCTCACCCTGAACTCCTCAAAAACAAAAGAACTAATAATTGACCCTGCACCTTTGATCATTAATGGAGACTTCGTGGAAATAGTCCATTCCTTCAGATTCCTGGGCACACCCATCTCAGAAGACATCTCCTGGACCACCAACATCACGGCAGTAGTGAAGAAGGCACAGCAGAGACTCTACTTCCTGAGAATTCTCAGGAAAAACAACATTCAGGAGATGCTGCTGGTGTCCTACGACCGCTCTGCCATCGAGAGTGTGCTGACATACTGCATATTGACATGGTACAGCAGCTGCTCAGCGGCAGAAAGGAGATCTCTTCAGAGGGTCATCAACACTGCCCAGAAGATCATCGGCTGTCTGCTGCCCAGTCTGGAGGACCTTTCCTGCTCTCGCTGTCTTAGCAGAGCAGTCAACATACTGAAAGATCCGTCTCACCCTGAATATCACCTGTTTGACCTGCTGCCCTCTGGAAAACGCTTCAGATCTATCACAGCCCGGACAAATAGACTCAAAAACTATTTTTACCCCAGAGCCATACGGGAACTGAACACTTCCAAACAACACACTAACAACCGACTCTTATAAAAACACTGGAAAGTAACATTGAACAACATTGTCCTGTGCAATGTATGAAGCCACTCAGGGCATGTGCAATACCCAACTACTACCTCACTGCTGTTTTTAATATGTATAATGTGTAATATGTATGATATGTAAAATGTATATTTGTATATTTTTTTCTACTTCTAGTGTTATTGTATGTGTAAGTATCGTAGGATTGTTACTCAATTTCGTTGTACACAGTGCAATGACAATAAAGGCATCTTATCTAAATATAGCGCTTGAGTTTTAGCAATCATTTTAAATAATACTGTTTTTATTAGAGGAAGCGGAAGTGAGGGTGCAGTATGAGATGAGAGACGGTCTGTGTTGGTACAGCGGTGTATAAGGGTGTGTGGGAGTGTTAGCGTAACATCGTTCTGTTAAATTATATTAAATTAAAAGCATTAAATGTCGTTCGGAGCGGAAACTCAGAGCAGCGGGTGAGTTTGGATTTCTATTTTATTTAGTCATCATTTATTATGAAATGACTTTATTATAGGGCGCGAGGGAGCAGCACCGGTGAAGAGTCAGCTCTGTGGCTAATTAGCGCTAGCTTAGCTTGATTTAGCTGCTAACGGTAGCTTACTCAGATGAGCTTCTAAAAAGAAGGAAAACGCTTATAGTATTATTGTTATTATTAGTAACAATAGTAATAATAATAATAGTAATGAACATTAATCGGGCTATTTGATGTAAGTGTGATTTTGTATGTGCAACGCTATTATTGTAACTAACTAGGCTACCGATGCTAATGCAGCTAGCTCTAGGCTGAGCAGACCGATCCCGGGTTCAGTGGATCAATAAGCGGGGAGAAACTGAGCTTCACTCCGCGCTGTCATTAAAGTAATCTTCGTTATGTGTTGATTTTTAATTTAATGTGTTTGTTTTTGTTGTCTTTTAAGTGTTAAACTGGTTAAACATTCAGTATTAAAAGAAAGATACTGAGCTTAATTTGTTATATCTCTTATGAACCCCAGAAGTTGAATCTGTTCATCTGGACATAGATTTTGTTGGAGAAACGTTTCGTCACTCATCTAAGTGACTTCTTCAGTCTCAGCTAGTTGGAAAATTTTCCCAATCTTATATACAGCACCTTTGCATAACAATGGGACCGGTGATCAGTTTAATAT
>JAJAGP010002588.1:52970-75325 GCA_025084515.1 Ancistrus triradiatus
CATCCCCAAAGACCTGAATGTTCCTGTGTCTACCGTACGCAGTGTCATCAAGAAGTTTAAAGCCCATGGCACTGTGGCTAACCTCCCTAGATGTGGACAGAAATCGGAGACATATCGGAGGTTCCCTGATGTTTTGGGGTTGCTTTGCTGCCTCTGGCACTGGACTGCTTGACCGTGTGCATGGCATTATGAAGTCTGAAGACTACCAACAAATTTTGCAGCATAATGTAGGGCCCAGTGTGAGAAAGCCGGGTCTCCCTCAGAGGTCATGGGTCTTCCAGCAGGACAATGACCCAAAACACACTTCAAAAAGCACTAGAAAATGGTTTGAGAGAAAGCACTGGAGACTTCTAAAGTGGCCAGCAATGAGTCCAGACCTGAATCCCATAGGACACCTGTGGAGAGATCTCAAAATGGCAGTTTGGAGAAGGCACCCTTCAAGTCTCAGGGACCTGGAGCAGTTTGCCAAAGAAGAATGGTCTAAAATTACAGCAGGGCATTGTAAGAAACTCATTGATGGTTACCGGAAGCGGTTGTTCGCAGTTATTTTGTCTAAAGGTTGTGCTACCAAGTATTAGGCTGAGGGTGAAAATACTTTTGTCTGGCCCATTTTTGGAGTTTTGTGTAAAATGATAATTGATTTGACTTTTTTTTTTCATTCTCTTTTGTGTTTTTTCATTGCAAGCAAAATAAATGAAGATACTAATACCAAAGCATTTGTGATTGCAATCATTTTCTGGAAAAAACTGAGTATTATCTGACAGAATTGCAGGGGTGCCAATAGTTTTGGCCAGCACTGTATGTCAATCTGCATATTAAACTGATCACCGGTCCCATTGTTATGCAATGGTGCTGGTACCAGTCGTTATGCAAAGGTGCTGTATATAAGATTGGGGAAGTTTTCCATCTGCTGAGACTGAAGAAGTCACTTAGATGAATGACGAAACGTTTCTCCAACAAAATCTATGTTCAGATGAACAGATTAAACTTCTGGGATTTTCTTACCTGGATCATTGAGCATGCATCAAGACATCTCTTATGAACGTTAAACGTTTTTGTTTTTATTGTCATGTGACAGTTTATAAAGAAGAACAGATATAAAAGGCTTTAAAGTTGTTGTTTTTTTGTTTTTTTTTTTGTTGTTTTTTTTTACTATTGAAGATGGTAAAATCTGCAGTGAATTGATTCAGTCAGCCTCTCCATAAACACATTTATGGAATGAGAAACTGCCTTTGTGACAGCATGACATATGACACATTTCCTGTTTTGTTTGAGATATGAGCATGTATTTCAGAATAGAGCAGTGAACTGAAACACTGAGCGCATTTAACTCCGGTGGCTGCATTACAAAGGCACAGTAAGACACTTATGTACTGAAAGCAGTTTTATTTAGTTGAAAACTAAATAAAACTTATTTAGTTAGTTGCTGAGTGTTTTTATTTTTTATTTTTATTTATTTATTATTTTTCTTAATGCAAGGATTTAGTGCTGGGCGATACGACCTCTAATCTATATCATGGTTATTTGAACCCTTTACCTTGACTACGATTCATGAAAGATTAAATTGTTTTGGGATGTTCTAGTTGATTCGCATATTTTACATTTTACTTGAACTATGACTCCATGACTTATTAGTTTCATTCTTACATTTATCATCTACGCCGCCCAAGGAGGTCAGGTCCCTTTTTGAGTCTTGGTCCTCCCGAGGTTTCTTCCTTCTAACGCTCAGGGAGTTTTTCCTTGCCACTGTCACCCTAGGCTTGCTCAATTTGGGATTGGATGTAGATATTAGAAGATAATCTAAAAGTGTAAAGTTGCTTTGAGACAATGCTCCATTGTAAAAAGCGCTATAGAAATAAATTTGACTTGACATCAATTTTCAGCTCAAAATAAACTTTATATTTTAAGGAAATAAAGAAATCACATTTTGCACTCAGATTGTGTACCTTAACTTTTTATATTTTCAGTGAACTATGTGGAATTTCACAATATATCACAATGTGCATCATATAACAATGTATCGTGATTAGATATAATTATTGTGTCGGTTAGATTAATTGCCCAGCCCTGCAAGGAATGATGTTTGCTTATTATTATTATTATTATTATTATTATTAGCCTGTTATTTCCATGTTATTGTATGGTGTGGTGACCAAAGTCATGAACTGCACAAGTCATTAGATTTGAAACTACTTTAACAAAAATAAACTAGATCTGCATTTCCGTGTGTCTGAATACTTTTGACCACATGTAGGGCATGTCTGAATACTTTTGGCGGTGTGTGGGGGTGTGTCCCAATACTTTTGGTTGCTATGGTGTCCCAGGTGGGCGTGTACAGAAGCATGTCCCAATTTGTTTTTTTTTTGTTTTTTTTCCCTCATGTGGGGGCATGTCCAAATATTTTTTCACTGAGTACTAATGACATCGTCAATTTCAATTACAATTTGAATGTTGTCAGTTATAATTTGAATCTGAACATTCTGTCAGTGCAGTTCTATGGGAGATTTTTAATTTTTATATATTATATATATATATATATATGTATATATATATATATATATAATATATATATGTGTGTGTATATTATATATATTACCTATCTATATAATATAGATATATATATATATATATATATCTATATATATATATATATATCTGTTGGTATATATAATATATAATATATATATATATATATATATATACTCTATAATATATATCCTATAATTCTTAAATCAAATTTAAAATTGGCTCAGATTGGCTTTGAAAGTCATAGCACCCCCCACAGAGCGATTACCACCATGTAACAATTTTCAAAAAATGTTTTGTTCCCCATTAAGTGTGTTTTCCTGATTGTTTGTACCCTAAATGAATAGAAAAAAAGTTATTATTCCCTGTAAACTTTGCTTTTGTGGTCAGCACAATGTTATTTTGAAATTGATCTATTTTTAAGGATATTCGCCATATTTCAAGCTGCTTCTGGAATTGTGAGAACTATCAAGAAGTTTCTAGAACTTTCTGGGACTGTACACAATTGTAGGTAGCTGTATAACTACAGTTATATAGGGCCACTATAGCCCTTCCTGAGAGACAGGATCTAACTGATTGGGATTGCATAGTAAGTGGGCAACAGCCATCACAGACAAAGGGGAACTGACCTAGACAGACAGGTGTGAATTCATTCTCTATTCAGGTTCTGATAAGGACAGTATTCACACTTCACCCCACACCCATTACAGGAGGAGCTTAGGAAGGACCACTACTTTCAAATGTATATATTGTGTGTTACTCTGCTACCGGGTGATCAGTCTTGCTCTGCTGAATCCTCAGTACACTCTTGTACTTTGGTACTGCATGGAATAAAGATTGACCATTTTTATCGAGTTTGGAGAGACATCCTTTTTCCTTACAGTACACAGCAACTTAGTCCATTTAGATGGCATCAAGAGGTTGCAGACATCCAGCAGACGCATTTTGCTATGCATGTGGCCATTTTATAAAGACGAGAGCGAGAAAAAGTACTCTGTGGAAGCATCTGCTAAGATGTGTGAGGCTACCAAAGCATACACTTCGGCATGCCTGTTTGGTGACTGTTTCTATAATAAAAATTCATAATTTTCGTTGCCGTGGTCACAAAAGCGAAGTTTATGATGAATGTAAGCAATTTTTAATTAGTTTTAGACATAAGCAATTGGAATATAACATTAAAAAGCTGGGAACAAAACTTGTGTTACATAGTGTTATCTACGTTCCGGTGTTTGAACCGGGTCTGTGCGGTAAATGGTCCAGGATTTATTAATGACAGAAATGTATTTTAGGGTCCACTCACACTAAGCACGGTTGAACCGGGCCAGAGCGCGGTTGGGGAGGGGGGACAAGCGCGCTCTGGCCGCACTCTCACTGGCTCACACAGAAACGCTCCGGCGCGCTTTTGTCATGCTATCTAACTATCTAACACTCCCTCACCACCATACCCGCTCGCCCAGCACCCTTCATGGTGGTACGTGTGTGATCGGGGAATCACAGACGTTTGTGCCGTTCTTTGGTTCCGTTTTGTGCGCGCTGTGCAGCTGCCTCCGTGAGCACCAGATGCCGAAGAGAAGTGCCTCACATAATCAGTGCATTTATTACAAGGCTTATTAGGGCTGTGTCAGTGCGCAAAGAGAAACAAAAAGTCACATATTAAGTACAGTCATAAAGTCCACTGTACAGCTCGATAAGCGGGAACACCGTGAGCTGCATAATCAGTGCACCTTATTATAAGGCGCATTAGGGCTGTGTGTCAGCGGCAACAAAGAGAAATCGAAGAAAGGCACAGAATTACGTTATTACCCGATCACATATGTACAACAGTGAAGTGTGCTGTGCTGTGTGAGCGCGTATGCGATGACGAAATCATGCCAGAGTGCTGTGACCCACCTCTTTCAAGCGTGCCCAGGCACTATTGGGAGCACTCGCACTAGCCAAACAAACCACGCTCGGGTACCAAACACGCTCGAGTGCGGTTCGAATTGCCTAGTTTGAGTGCGCCCTTAGAAGAATCGTCTATAATAAGTATGCGGGATAACAATATAAACTGCTATTCAAACACTGCATAATAAAAAAAAGAGTTAATCCTCTGTTTTAAAAAGTTGTATAGCATTAAATCTGACTTGTCTTTGTGTGTTATTCTTGTGTGTTGTTCCTCAGGAGGAGGAGTAAATGGGATCAGGCCTCGCCCTCCTCTGGAGCTCTGGATGCTGCTGCCGCCGTCGCTGCCAAAATCAACGCTATGCTGGTGGCTAAAGGAAAACTGAATCCATCTCAGATCAGCACACACACACCAACGGGGGATACGGTCAGCACGCACTCGCGCACAGACACAGACACGTATGTATTTAGGGGGCACTTAAATGTGGAGTGTTATGTATATTTTATATATTGTGTGTGTGTGTTTAGGCTGCAGCTGCAGGAGGGAAGTCCTCAGTGAAGGTGAGAGATGAGCAGGTGGTAGCAGAGGTGGAGATCAACGACGTTCCTCTCACCTGCAGGAACCTGCTGACCCGGGGACAGACTCAGGACGAGGTTAGCTCCGCCCAAAAGCTAACACTCTGATCGTATGGATACACTGACCCCGCCCCATCACTTGCTGTATGCATTCAGTGGGGCCTGATCCGTTCTGTTCCGTGTCTGTGTAGATCAGCAGGGTGAGTGGAGCAGCAGTGTCCACCAGAGGGCGCTACATGACTGCAGAGGAGAAGAACAAAGCTCTACCCAGGTACTGCACCACCTGGATTATAAACCTGCCCTTGTGGAAAACACAGATACCTGACTTACACACCTGTATTACACATGTGCAACTGTTTTACACACCTGTATTATTAACCTGCACCTGTGTTGCACTGTGATATCTGTAGTACACACCTGTGTTAGATTTCTGCATCTGCTTTACACTGACGCCTGTGTCACACGCCTGTGGCTGTGCTAGTGTGAGTTCTGTTCTTAGGAATGTGTTTTACAGACTGGGAGTCGTTAGGTAATGTTGTTGCTATGCTGATGTTTGTATTCTGTGTTTCCATAGCGACCGTCCGCTCTATCTCCATGTTCAAGGCCAGACCAGAGAGCTGGTGGACAGTAAGTGTACTAAGATTCATTAATGAGATTAACGCAGAGAGGCCACGCCCACAGATACTGAGCTACTATAATTACAGTTAATCAGTAAGCTAATCGTGTGTGTGTGTGTGTGTGTGTGTGTGTGTGTGTGTGTGTAGAGGCTGTGAACAGGATTAAGGAGCTCATTACGAACGGGGTGGTTAAAGCTGCAGTGTCTCAGCCTCCTCCCACCATACTGCCCCCTACAGGACCCAAACCACACTGCGCTGGGGTAAAACACGCTACTATTTCCCATAATGCACTGCAGTTATGACGTATGATTTTGGTGGACCGGTGCCAGTGTGATGTCCATGACGATCTCTTCCAGGTAAAGGTGTATGTGGGGTTAGACCACGCCCTCCCAGGGTTCTCCGTCAAGGAGAAGGTGGAGGGGCCGAACTGTTCCTACCTGCAGCACATACAGAACGAGACCGGGGCCAAGCTCTTCCTCCGGGGTCAGAGGTCAGGCTGCCTGGAGCCAGCTTCAGGCAGAGAGGCCTTCGAACCCATGCATATCTACATCAGGTACAGATGTACAGGTGTATACAGTGGTGCTTGAAAGTTTGTGAACCCTTTAGATTTTTCTGTATTTCTGCATAAATATGACCTGAAACATCATCAGATTTTCACACAAGTCCTGAAAGTAGATAAAGAGAACCCAGTTAAACAAGTGAGACGAACATATTATACTTGGTCATTTATTTATTGAGGAAAATGAACCAATGTTACATATTAGTGAGTGACAAAAGTATGTGACCAGCTAGGATTAGCAGTTAATTTGAAGGTGAAATTAGAGTCAGGTGTTTTCAATCAAATCAAATCAATCAATCAAAGTGGGCACCCTGTTTTATTTAAAGAACAGGGATTTATCAAAGTCTGCTCTACACAACACATGTTTGTGGAAGTGTATCATGGCACGAACAAAGGAGATTTCTGAGGAGCTCAGAGAAAGAGATGTTGATGCTCATCAGGCTGGAAAAGGTTACAAAACGATCTCTAAAGAGTTTGGACTCCACCAATCCAGTCAGACAGATTGTTACCCTCCCCAGGAGTGGCCGACCAACAAGGATCACTCCAAGAGCAAGGCGTGTAATATTTGGCGAGGTCAAAAAGGACCCCAGGGTATCTTCTAAGCTACTGAAGGCCTCTCTCACATTGGCTGATGTTAATGTTCATGAGTCCACCATCAGAAGAACACTGAACAACAATGGTGTGCATGGCAGGGCTGCAAGAAGAAAGCCACTGCTCTCCAAAAAGAACATTGCTGCTCGTCTGCAGTTTCTAAAGACCACGTGGACGAGCCAGAAGGCTATTGGAAGAGTGTTTTGTGGACGGATGAGACCAACATACAACTTTTTGGTTTAAAAGAAAAGCGTTATGCTTGGAGAAAGGAAAACACGGCATTCCAGCATAAGAACCTTATCCCATCTGTGAAACATGGTGGTGGTAGTATCATGGTTTGGGCCTGTTTTGCTGCATCTGGGCAGGATGGCTTGCCATCATTGATGGAACAATGAATTCTGAATGATATCAGAGAATTCTAAAGGAAAATGTCAGGACATCTGTCCATGAATTGAATCTCAAGAAAAGGTGGGTCATGCAGCAAGACAGCAACCCTAAGCACACAAGCCGTTCTACCAAAGAATGGTTACAGAAGAATAAAGTTCATGTTTTGGAATGGCCAAGTCAAAGTCCTGACCTTAATCCAATTGAAGTGTGGTGCAAGGAGCTGAAGCGAGCAGCTAATGTGAGGAAACCCACCAACATGCCAGAGCTGAAGCTGTTCTGTACGGAGAAATGGGCTAAAATTCCTCCAAGCTGGTGTGCAGGACTGATCGACAGCTACAGGAAACATTTAGCTGCAGTTATTGCTGCACAGGGGGGTCACACCAGATACTGAAAGCAAAGGGTCACACACTTTTGCCACTCACTAATATGTAATATTGGATCGTTTTCCTTAAGTAAATGAGGAATTTTGTCTCATCAATAAATTTTGTCTCATTTGTTTAACTGGATTCTCTTTATCTACTTTTAGGACTTGTGTGAAAATATGATGATGTTTCAGGTCATATTTGTGCAGAAATACAGAAAATTCTAAAGGATGCACAAACTTTCAAGCACCACTGGTACATAAAGGTGTGATTGGGTGATGTTACTGAATACTAATGTGATGTTTCAGTCACCCAAAACCAGAGGGAATCACCGCTGCCAAAACGCTGTGTGAGAACCTGCTACAGACGGTCAGCACACACACACACTTTAGTTTTTATATAAACTAATAATAAACTATATATAAACTATATATATATATATATATATATAGATATATATACACACATGCACACACAGTGGGGCAGAAAAGTATTTAGCCAGCCACTGATTATGCAAGTTCTCCTACTTAGAAAGATGAGAGGTCTGTAATTTTCATCATAGCTACACTTCAACTATGAGAGACAAATTGAGAAAAAGAAAATCCAGGAAATCACAATGTAGGATTTTTAAAGACTTTAATTGTAAATTATGGTGGAAAATAAATATTTGGTCACCCACAAACAAGCAAGATTTCTGGTTCTCACAGATCTGTAACTTCTATGAAAAGCTCTTCTGTGCTCCACTCGTTACCTGTATTAATGGCACCTGTTTGACCTTATTATCTGTATAAAAGACACCTGTCCACAGCCTCAAACAGTCAGACTCCAAACTCAACCATGGCCAAGACCAAAGAGCTGTCGAAGGACACCAGGAAGAAAATTGTAGACCTGCACCAGGCTGGGAAGAGTGAATCTACAATAGGCAAGCAGGTTGGTGTGAATAAATCAACTGTGGGAGCAATTGTAAGAAAATGGAAGACATACAAGACCAGTGATAATCTCCCTTGATCTGGGCTCCAAGCTTAGGGTCTCACTTCCCGTGGCGGCAAAATGACATGAGAACGGTGAGCAAAAATACCAGAACCACACTGATTGACCTGATGAATGACCTGCAGAGAGCTGGGACCAAAGTAAAAAGGCTACCATCAGTAACACTCTACGCCAAGAGGGACTTAGATCCTGCAGTGCCAGGCGTGCCCCCCTGCTTAAGCCAGTACATGTCCAGGCCCGTCTGAAGTTTGCCAGAGAGCATGTGGATGATCCAGAAGAGGATTGGGAGAATATCAAGTGGTCAGATGAAACTGAAATGGAACTTTTTGGTAACAACTCAACTCGTCATGTTTGGAGGAAGAAGAATTCTGAGTTGCGCCATACCTACTGTGAAGCATGGGGGTGGAAGCATCATGCTTTGGGGCTGGTTTTTTGCACTGATCCGTGTCAAGGGAATAATGAACGGGGCCATGTATCGTGAGATTTTAAGCCAAAACCTCCTTCCATCAGTGAGAGCATTGAAGATGGAACGTGGCTGGGTCTTGAAAGTCCGTGTTTCCCCAAAACATCACTGCTCCAGAGGAGATCTGCATGGAGGAATGGGCCAAAATACCAGCTACAGTGTGTGCCAACCTGCTGAAGACTTACAGGAAACGTTTGACATCTGTCATTGCCAACAAAGGTGATGTTACAAAGTATTGAGCTGAACCAAATTTATTGACCAAATACTTATTTTTGACCATAATTTCCAATTAAATTATTAAAAAATCCTACAATGTGATTTCTGGATTTTTTTTTTTCTCATTTTGTCTCTCATAGTTGAAGTGTACATATAATGAAAATTACAGACCTCTGTCATCTTTGTAAATAGGAGAATCCATGGCTGACTAAATTTTTTTGCCCTACTGTAAGTATTTGGTCAATAACAAAAGTTCAAGTCAATACTTTGTAACATAACCTTTGTTGGCAATGACATAGGTCAAACATTTCCTGTAAGTCTTCACCAGGTTGGCACACACTGTAGCTGGTATTTTGGCCTATTCCTCCATGCAGACCTCCTCTAGAGCAGTGATGTTTTGGGGCAACATGTATTTTCAACTCCCTCCACAAATGTTCTAGGGGCTGAGGTCTGGGATGATAGGCCACTCCGGACCTGAATGCTTTTTCCGGAGCCACTCCTTAGTTCTGAGTGGTGTGTTTGGGATCATTGTCATGCTGGAAGACCCAGCCACGTTCCATCTTCAATGCTTCATGATGGAGGAGGTTTGGCTTAAAAATCTCACGATGCATGGCCTGTTCATCTTCCCTTGACACGGATCAGTCGTCCTTTCCCCTCTGCCAGAAAAACAGCCCCAAAGCATGATTGTTCCACCCCCATGCCTTCACAGTAGGTATGGTGCAACTCAGCATTCTTCTTCCTCCAAAACGACGAGTGAGTTTTTACCAAAAAGTTCTATTTTTGGTTTCATATCTGACCACATGATATTCTCCCAATCCTCTTCTGGGTCATCCACATGCTCTCTGGCAAACATCAGATGGGCCTGGACATGTACTGGCTTAAGCAGGGGGCACGCCTGGCACTGCAGGATCTGAGTCCCTCTCGGCGTAGTGTGTTACTGATGGTAGCCTTTGTTACTTTGGTCCCAGCTCTCTGCAGGTCATTCATCAGGTCCCTCCGTGTAGTTCTGGGATTTTTGCTCACCAATCTCATGATCATTTTGACCCACGGGATGAGATCTTGCATGGAGCCCCAGATCGAGGGAGATTATCAATGGTCTTGTATGTCTTCCATTTTCTAACAATTGCTCCCACAGCTGATTTATTCACACAACCTGCTTGCCTATTGTAGATTCACTCTTCCCAGCCTGGTGCAGGTCTACAATTTTCTTCCTGGTGTCCTTCGACAGCTCTTTGGTCTTGGCCATGGTTGAGTTTGGAGCCTGACTGTTTGAGGCTGTGGACAGGTGTCTTTTATACAGATAATGAGGTCAAACAGGTGCCATTAATACAGGTAACGAGTGGAGGACAGAAGAGCTTCCCAAAGAAGAAGTTACAGGTCTGTGAGAGCCAGAAATCTTGTGGGTGACCAAATGCTTATTTTCCAGCATAATTTACAATTAAAGTCTTTAAAAATCCTACAGTTTCCTGGATTTTTTTCTCATTTTGTCTCTCATAGTTGAAGTGTACCTATGATGAAAATTACAGACCTCTCTCATCTTTCTAAGTAGGAGAACTTGCACAATCAGTGGCTGACTAAATACTTTTTTGCCCCACTGTATATCAAGTCAAGTCAGGTTTATTTATATTGCGTTTTTTAAAATTGGTGCATTGTCTCAAAGCAACTTTACAAGTTTACATTATCTCCTAATATCTACGTCCAATCCCAAATTGAGCAAGCCTAGGGTGACAGTGGCAAGGAAAAACTCCCCAAGTGTTATGAGGAAGAAACCTTGGGAGGACCAAGACTCAAAAAGGGACCCAACCTCCTTGGGCGGTGTAGATGATAAATGTAAGAATGAAACTAAAGTCATGGATTCATAGTTCAAATAAAGTGTGAAATATGCACATTGGCATTAAGTAGCCCGATACACAGAGTCACTCTAAGATCCTGAGTCTAAGCAGGAAAGTCGTTGGCGGCACTTCGTCCCCAGATAACCGAAGTAGGAAGAGAGTTACTGCCTTCTGGTGGCCCAGGTATGATGGGGCTGGAGCTGATGATGGAAGCAGCTTGAGTGAAGCTGCGGTGGATGAACATCATGTGTGGGGCAGGGACTGGTACTGGAACACAGCTCTGAGAGAAAACAGTAAATGCAATTAGTTATTGATTAAGAGCACAGTGTTTATTAACAATCACTGATGCCATGTCAATCACTTATGCCATGTGTAGCATGAGATCTTGGCAGCATTAGCTATAGCAGCATAGCTAGAAAGAGGAGAACTGGTAGGTAGCACAGCCAAGAGGGATCACATGAGATATGGCAAGATCACAAGTCAAGATCAAGAGGACCGAAGCCCAGTTCAGCCAGACCACCCACCCGACACTGCCGGCTAACGGACAAGGCAGGCAGGCCAAACATGACTCCAGACTCTGGCCATAGTAACCCGGGTCATGCACCCTGGTCTAAATCTAGTCAAAAGCCTGCGTAAATAAGTATGTCTTTAGCCTAGACTTCAAATTTTGGAGAGTTTCTGAGTCTCGAACGAAAGTGGTAAGTTTATTCCATATTTGAGGGGCCATGTATGAGAAAACCTTTCACCCTGCTGTGACTTTTTTAATTGTAGGAACTAAAAGAAGTCCTGCACCCTGTGAACGAAGTAAATGTGCTAGGTTGTAAGACTCTAATGTGGGGCCAGGCCATGTAGAGCTTTATAAGTTATAAGAAGTATTTGGTAATCAATGTGGAATTTAACTGGTAACCAGTGTAGTGATGATAGAACAGGAGTGATATGATCAAATTTCCTAGTTCGAGTTAGCACTCGGGCGGCTGCATTCTGAACTAACTGAAGTTTATTTATAGATTATTTATAGATTTACTAGAGCATCCAGTAAGGCGTTACAGTAATCCAACCTTGAGGTTATAAATGCATGAACCAGTTTCACTGAATCATAAAAAGAGAGGATATTTCTAAGTTTAGCGATATTATGTAATTGAATGAAAGCAATTCAAGTGATGTTGCTAATGTGTGCATCAAAGGAGAGATCTGAATCAAATGTGACCCCTAAGTTTTTTACAGATGGACTGGGAAATAGATATTAGTGGGACCCAAAGCTGTGAGAGACAGGTTGGCTGTCTATAAAAAACTTAGGGGTCACATTTGATTCAGATCTCTCCTTTGATGCGCACATTAGCAGCATCACTCGAATTGCTTTCTTTCAATTACGTAATATCGCTAAACTTAGAAATATCCTCTCTTTTAATGATGCAGAAAAACTTATTCATGCGTTTATAACTTCAAAGTTGGATTACTGTAACGCCTTACTTACTGGATGCTCTAGTAAATCTATAAATAAACTTCAGTTAGTTCAGAATGCAGCTGCCCGAGTGCTAACTCGAACTAGGAAATTTGATCATATCACTCCTGTTTCTATCATCACTGCACTGGTTACCAGTCAAATTCCGCATTGATTTTTACAAAATACTTCTTATACCTTATGAAGCTCTACATGGCCTGGCCCCACATTATCTGAGTGACCTCTTAAGTTTTACAATCCAACTCGTCTACTTCGTTCCCAAGGTGCAAGGACTTCTTTAATTTCCTAAAGTTAAAAAAGTCAGGGGGAAGGCTTTCTCATACATGGCCCCCCCCCCAACTATGGAATAAACTTCCCACTTTCGTTCGAGATTCAGACACTCTCCAAAGTTTTAGTCTAGTGCTAAAGACATATACTTATTTACGCAGGCTTTTGCTAGATTTAGACCAGGTTTCATGGCTTTGGGTTGCTGGGGCCGGAGTCCTGGAGTCATGTCCTGCCTGCCTGCCTTGTCCGCTTGCCGGGAGTGTCGAGTGGGGCGGTCTGGCTGAACTAGGCTTGGGTCCTCGGGATCTTGACTCATGCATCCTTGCCTTAGAATAAGGGCAGAGCTGGGGGTTCATAGTCCAAGAGTCTTAATGGTGATCAGAGACGTTGGGTTGCTGTCTTCTGCCGCCGCTCGTGGGGTTGCCAATGTCTCCCCTCTTGGCTGTGTTTCCTCCTACCATTTCTCCTCTTTCTACCTATGCTGCTTATAGCTAATGCTGCCGGGGGTCTCATGCTACACTTGGCCTCAGCGATTGACATGGCATCAGTGATTGTTAATAAACACTGGCTCCTTAATCAATACTAATTACATTTTCTGTTTTCTCTCCGAGCTGTGTTCCGGCAGTTCCGGCCCCACACATGATGTTCATCTGATGGAGCTCCACTGCAATAATTCACAGTTTTATATTCGACCATCTACTCCATGATTTTTAGTTTCGCTCTTAGATTTATCGATCATCTACGGCCCGCCCAAGGAGGTTGGGTCCCTTTTTGAGTCTTGGGTCCTCCCAAGGTTTCTTCCTAGAACTAGGGAGTTTTTTCCTTGCCACTGGTCGCCCTAGCTTGCCTCAATTTGGGAATTGGACGTAGTTATTAGGAGATAATCTAAACTTGTAAAGTTGCTTTGAGACAATGGCCTCCATTGTAAAAAGCGCTATATAAATAAATCTGACTTGACTTGACTTCTATTAGTGGACCCCAAAGCTGTGAGAGACAGGTTTTGGCTGTCTGTAAAAAACTTAGGGTCACATTTGGATTCAGATCTCTCCTTTGATGCGCACATTAGCAGTTAATTAGTGGGCAATACTGGACAGCCATCTAGAATTTAGGATAGATGTAGCCAACCTGTCTCTCACAGTCTTGGGTCCTCCCAAGGTTTCTTCCTATAAGGGAGTTTTTCCTTTCCACTGTCGCCGCAGGCTTTCTCAACTAGGGCTTTGATCTAATATAGATCTTGTAAAGCTGCTTTGAGACAATGCTGTGTTGTAAAAAGCGCTATATAAATAAATTTGACTTGACTTTGACATGTACAGCTGTGTATCATCTGCATAGCAGTGGAAACTAATGCCATGTTTACGAATAACTGAGCCTAGTGGCAGCATGTACAGAGAGAATAAAAGCGGGCCAAGCACTGACCCCTGAGGCACACCATACTTCACTTTTGAGAGCTTAGACCTTTGATCACTTATATGAACAAACTGGTACCGGTCAGCTAAGTAAAACTTAAATCAAGAAAGTGCCGATCCCTTAATACCTACAGTATTTTCTAGTCCGTTTAGTAAAACATCATGATCTATAGTGTCAAATGCTGCACTTAAATCTAACAGAACAAAAAAAGAAACACATCCCTTATCTGAGGACATTAACAAGTCGTTTAGTATCCTAATTAATGCTGTTTCAGTACTATGATGGGGCCTGAAGCCAGACTGATATGTTTCATAAATTTCATTCCTTTGGAGGTAACTGCAGAGCTGCTGATAGATGGCTTTTTCTAAGATTTTGGACAGAAACGGTAGATTTGAAATTGGTCTATAATTAGATATCACACAAGGGTCAAGATTGGCTTTTTCAATCAGTGGTTTGATAACAGCAGACTTAAAGGATTTAGGCACATAACCAAAGGTAAGGGATGAATTTAAAATAACTCACACTGGCTTTATAACACTAGGTATTACTTGTTTGAGTAAACGTGTAGGAATTGGATCTAATAAACATGTTGATGGCTTAGACGAGCTGATCAGTGCGGATAGTTCAGTATTAGTAATTGGGGTAAAAGATTCTAATCTTGATTTACAGCTAATTGAACAGATGTCTTCACTAGTGCTGCATCTGGAAGGTGGCTGAACAGTTTGGTGATGTGATGATCATTGAGTTTTATGCCTAATGTTTTCTATCTTATCATTAAAGAAAGTCATGAAATCATTACTGTTAAAATTACATAGAATGGGAGAATCACTTTCTGTGGGTTTTTTTGTTAATTTGGAGACTGTATTAAAGAGAAATCTTGGATTATTCTTTTTTTCTCTATGATTGAAGAGAAGTATGCAGCTTTAGCTTTAGTGAGGGCATGCTTATACTCTGTCATGCTGTCCCTCCAACCAAGCTTAAACACCTCCAATTTACTATGTCTCCACTTGTGCTCTAAATGCCATGTTCTTTGCTTTAAGGTAGGGGTGTGGTCATTATACCATGGTGCTAGCCTTTTTTCCCTAATACGTTTGACCCTAGCAGGGGCAGTCATGTCCAGGGTTGAGCGAAGCACACATTCTAATTGCTCATTTACACAAGATGATTTATCTCCATAGGTGTATTAAATTTTAAGTCTGGTAGGTTTTTAATAAACGCAGCTGGAGTAGCAGATGTGATAGTGTGCTTAGTGTGATAACGAGGCAGAAGGATTTTATTTATTAGAGATAGCTCAAATACTAAAAGATAGTGATCTGAAATCGAATCACTTTGGGGGAAAACATCAAGGTTATCTATTTTGATATCAAATGTTAATATTAGATCTAAAGTATGATTACAGCGGTGGGTTGGTCCCATCACATTCTGAGTGATACCCATGGATTCTAAGATGGACTCGAAAGCAATTATAAGTGGATCCTGCTCATTGTCAAAGTGAATATTGAAATCACCTACAATTAAAGCCTTATCTGTTGACAGTAGTAAGCAGGAAAGAAAGTTAGCAAATTCCTGAAGAAATTCTGAATAGGGACCAGGAGGGAGGTAAATAGTGATAAGCTGAAAAGAGTGTGGTTTTGACTTCCATAACGTGGATCAGTCACATTAAGAATCAGTATTTCAAAAGAATTAGTCCTTGTAATGGGATTTAGCTGGAACACCTAACTCTTTGTCCAAAAATTGTGTCCTACGCCTCCCCCCCCGACCATTAGGACGAGGGCGACTAGCATGACTGTATCCAGGAGGTGAGGCTTCATTTAAGGCTAAATATTCATCAGGTCTAATCCAAGTCTCAGTGAGACAGAGAGCATGTAAGCGTTTATCAGTGATCCTCAGAGAACCTCAGTTTTATCTGAGTTAAGTAAGAGAAGATTAAATGACATCCAATCTTTTATTTCCTTTACACATTCCTCGATTTTGTTGATTATCAGGCTGTCATTTGGTTTGGCTGACATGTACAGCTGTGTATCATTTGCATAGCAGTGGAAACTAATGCCATGTTTACGAATAACTGAGCCTAGTGGCAGCATGTACAGAGAGAATAAAAGCGGGCCAAGCACTGACCCCTGAGGCACACCATACTTCACTTTTGAGAGCTTAGACCTTAGATTATTTACATGAACAAATTGATATCGGTCGGTTAAGTAGGATTTAAACCAAGAAAGTGTCAATCCCTTAATACCTACAGTATTTTCTAGTCTGTTTAGGTAAACATCATGATCTATAGTGTCAAATGCTGCACTTTAAATCTAACAGAACAGGAAAAGAAACATCCCTTATCTGAGGACATTAACAAGTCATTTAGTACCCTAATCAATGCTGTTTCAGTACTATGATGGGGCCTGAAGCCAGACTGAAATGTTTCATAAATACCATTCCTGTGGAGGTAACTGCAGAGCTGCTGACAGACGGCTTTTTCTAAGATTTTGGAGAGAAATGGTAGATTTGAAGTTCTATAATTAGATATCACAGAAGGGTCAAGATTGCCATTACCAAACCACTGATTAAAAAAAAGCCAGACTTAAAGGATTTGGGCACATAACCAAAGGTAAGGGATGAATTTAAAATAACTAACACTGGCTCTATGATACCAGGTATCACATCTTTGAGTAAACGTGTAGGAATTGGATCTAATAAACATGTTGATGACTTAGACGAGCTGATCAGTGCGGTTAGTTCAGTATTAGTAATTGGGGTAAAAGATTCTAGTCTTGATTTACAGCTAATTAAACATGTCTTCACTAGCGCTGCATCTGGAAGGTTGCTGAATAGTTTGGTCAGCATCAAGTTTTATGCCTAATGTTTTCTATCTTGTCATTATATTTACATTTACAGCATTTAGCAGACGCCCTTATCCGGAGCGACTTAAAATTGATACACTCTTACAATCCAAGCAATTGTAGGTCAAGGGTCTTGCTCAAGGACCTACCAGTAGCAACATGGCAGAGGTGGGATTTGAACCCCTGGACATTCTGGTCCAGAGTTCAGTACCTTAACCACTAGGCTACCACAGTCCTTAAAGAAAGTCATGAAATCATTAATGTTAAAATTACACAGAACGTGAGAATCACTTTTTGTAGGGTTTTTTGTTAATTTTGAGACTGTATTAAAGAGAAATCTTGGATTATTCTTATTTTTCTCTATGATTGAGGAGAAGTATGCAGCTTTAGTAAGGGCATGCTTATACTCTGCCATGCTGTCTCTCCAAGCAATCTTAAACACCTCCAATTTACTGTCTCCACTTGCGCACTAGATGCAGTGTGCTTTGCTTTAAGGTATTGGTGTGGTCATTATACCATGGTGCTAGCCTTTTTTCCCCCTAATGCGTTTGACCCTAGCAGGAGCAATCGTGTCCAGGGTTGAGCAAAGCACACATTCTAATTGGTCATTTACAAACTCAAGATGATTGGGCTCCGTAAGTGTATTAAATTTCAAGTCTGGTAGGTTTTTAATAAATGCAGCTGGAGTAGCAGATGTGATAGTGCGCTTGGTGTGATAATGAAGCAGAAGGATTTTATCTATTAGAGATGGCTCAAAAACTAAAAGATAGTGATCTGAAATCAAATCACTTGGCGGAAAAACATCAAGGTTATCTATATTGATACCAAATGTTAATGTATCGATCATTATAGCACTGTACGAGCCTATTTCCCTCTTAATGTGTTTGATCCTAGCAGGAGCAAGTTTAAAGTTAAGCAGAATGAGCATTCTCATTGGTTAACTGCTTATGAAAATTCGTTCTGTTTTTTCCGAAATTCCATTTTATTTTTTTTTCCATTTTCATTTTATATATGTTTTTTTTCTCCATTCTATTTTTTAAGTGTTTTTCTTTAACAATTACTTTTTTTTTTTTTTTTTTTTTTTTTTTGGCCATTGGGCCCTAAGAAATCTGTTTCATTTTTTTCCTGTTTCAAATGTTTTGAGCATTGCTTTTTTTCCCCCACCATTCCATTTTTTAAGGTGTTTTAACAGACTTTAAGTAAACAACTCCATTTAAGTTTACATACAAAAATAATGTAAACGTTCCATCTAGGTCCCATCAATGCTTCTTTATAACGTTTAGGGATTTTCCTTGCCACTGTCACCCTAGGCTTCTTCAATTTGGGATTGATTTTAGATATTAGAAGATAATCTAAAATGATAAAGCTGCTCTCAGATAATCCTCCAATGAGGGAAAAAAACACTATAGAAATAAATCTGACTCAAATGAAAACTGTGAAAACGAATAAGGAATATTAATAAAAATGCTGTCTTTAACATAAATTACTCAATTTAAACAAACCTAAGGTCCTTTTAGTGTAACAATATTAGTTTAATAATTTAATAGTCTTAAATTATTAGGATTCTGTTCTGCACTGAATTTTGCAGTTTACGCTCGGGATGAACTGATTTTCTTAGACAATTCCAATTCCGAGTTTCTTTTTTTGAAACATATGAACATCTGTTAACAATTCTCTTTCTAACATTATATAGTAAGTGACAGCGTGCTGACATATTTTTGCATAACTTTTCTTTTAAATACCTTTAATGTATACTAAGTCATATTTATGTTCTAAAATCCAAATAATTTGTTTTAAGGTGCAGGTGTGGTCATTATACCACGGTACGAGCTTTTTTTGATTTTCAGGTTTCATTTCTTTAAGTAATTAACTAAATTTTAAACCAACAACAGCAAAATGGTTCCTTTTAGGATATTAAAAACGTATTTTGTAACTGTAAATAAAAATGCAGTCCGTAATGTAAATATTGCGATTTAAGCAAACCTAAGGTGCTTTTAGTAATGCTCTTAAATTATTCGGATTTTGTTCTGCCCTGAATTTTACAGTTAAGACTCGTGATGCACTGATTTATTTAGATGATGTCTAAGATTACTTAGTGACATCATACCGAAATATTTTTGCTAAACTTTTCTTTTAAATATCTCTAATATACTGCGTCGTATTTACGTTCTAAACTCTAAGCTGTTCATTTTAAGGTGTGGGTGTTGCCATTATAGCGCAGTATGAGCCTTTTTTCCCCTTAATGTGTTTGATCCTAGCAGGAGCAACTCTAAAGTTAACTCTGATGGGTTGTGTGTTTTATCAGGTTCATGGAGAGTATTCTCGTTATCTCAGCCAGATGAGTGCAGTGATGCCCACACAAGGTATACACACACACCCCACATCACTACTTGTATCACCTTTAATGACTTGCATCATTGAAGGGCTGTGAATAAAACGCTGTGTGTGTGTGTGTGTGTGTGTGTGTGTCAAGTCAGTCAAGTCGGGTCTATTTATATAGCGCTTTTTACAATGGAGCATTGTCTCATAGCAACTTTACAAGTTTAGATTATCTCCTAATATCTACGTCCAATCCCAAATTGAGCAAGCCTAGGGCGACAATGGCAAAGGAAAAACTCCCTGAGTGTTATAGGAAGAAACCTTCGGAGGACCAAGGCTCAAAGGGATAATCTAAACTTGTAAATTTGCTTTGAGAGAATGCTCCATTGTAAAAAGCGCTATATAAATAGATCTGACTTGACTTAAGTATGTCTTTAACCTAGATTTAAAATTTTGGAGAGTGTCTTGAGTCTCGAACGACATTGGGTTGTTTATTCCATAGCTGGGGGGCCATGTATGAGAGAGCCTTTTCCCCTGATTTGACTTTTTTAATTCTAGGAACTAAAGGAAGTCCTGCACCCTGCGAACGAAGTAGACTCTTAAGAGTTCACTCCGATAATGTGGGGCCAGGCCATGTAGAGCTTTATAAGTTATAAGAAGTATTTTGTAATCAATGCGGAATTTAACTGGTAACCAGTGTAGTGATGATAGAATAGGACTGATATTATCAAATTTTCTAGTTCGAGTTAGCACTCGGGCGGCTGCATTCTGAATTAATTGAAGTTTATTTATAGATTTACTAGAGCATCCAGTAAGTTAGGCATTACAGTAATTTAACCTTGAGGTTATAAACGCATGAACCAGTTTCTCTGCATCATTAAAAGAGAGGATATTTCTAAGTTTAGCGATATTACATAATTGAAAGAAAGCAATTCGAGTGATGCTGCTGATGTACGCATCAAAGGAGAGATCTGAATCAAATGTGACACCTAAGTTTTTTACAGATGGACTGGGCAATACTGGACAGCCATCTAGATTTAGGATAGATGTAGCCAACCCGTCTCTCACAGCCTTGGGTCCCACTAATAGAACCTCAGTTTTATCTGAGTTAACTAAGAGAAAATTTAATAAAATCCAATCTTTTATTTTCTTTACACAGTCCTCAATTTTGTTGATCGTAAGGCTGTCATTAGGTTTGGCTGATATGTACAGCTGTATATCCTCTGCATAGCAGTGGAAACTAATGCCATGTTTACGAATAACTGAGCCTAGTGGCAGCATGTACAGAGAGAATAAAAGCGGGCCAAGCACTGACCCCTGAGGCACACCATACTTCACAATTGAGAGCTTAGACCTTAGATTATTTATATGAACAAACTGGTACCAGTCGGTTAAGTACGATTTCAACCAAGAAAGTGCTGATCCCTTAATACCTACAGTATGTTCTAGTCTGTTTAGTAAAACATTATGATCTATAGTGTCAAATGCTGCACTTAAATCTAACAGAAGTAAGTGTGTGTGTGTGTGTGTGTGTGTGTGTGTGTGTGTTTTAGGGTTTCTCCCACCCCCTGTGGTAAATGGTGTACCCTCTTACTACCCCCCTCCTGTTCCTCCCGTGGCCCCTCCACCCCCATCCCCCAGTCATTACCCCTTGCCGACCCAAAGTGCCATACCTACAGCCGTACCAGAGCCTACAGTGCCCCCTACTGCCCAGTACAGCATCACACATCCAGCTCCGGCTAACCCTACACAGGTAACACACGATGCACAGGTTACACAGGTTACACACACACAGATGTGTAGGTCAGCTCTTTTTTTTAAACTGTCTTTAGCCCCTCCCACCACCTTCATTCCCACCTGTGGCTCCACCTCAACATGTGGTTTCTTCACCCATTCTGGCCCCACCTCCACCCAAGCCTGTGGCTCTGAACAAACCGATGGCTCTGCCCCCTGCTCAGAAACGGCGCTTCACTGAGGAAGTCTCTGATGAGAAAGAGAGAGACCTGCTGGGATACCAGGTACTGTCTCACTGCCTCACTCTCCCGTCTTATTTTTACTGTTTCACTTTCTCTCACTCTCTTTTGCACACTCAATTTCTCTCACTCTTACACTCTCTCTCACTCTTACTCTCTTGCTTTGCCTCATTTTCACTCTGACTCTTTTGCGCACTCATTTTGTCTGTCACTCTTCTCACTTTCTCTCATGTACTCTCACTCTTGTGGACTCTTAACTTCTCCCACTGTCTCCCTCACTCTTACACTCTCACTTGCTCTCTTTCTCTCTTTTTACATTTGCTCACTTTCTCTCACTGTCTCTCTGTGTGAATGAACATATAATCTAAATGTGTGTGGGAGAGCAAGATTGTGTGTGTGTGTGTGTGTGTGTGTGTGTGTGTGTGTGTATGTTAATGGTATCGTGTGTTTTTCTGCTCATAGCATGGACCCATTCATGTAACTAATTTAGGTTCAGGCTTCTCAGTGAGCAGCTCAGAATCAGCAGGACCCCAACGCACTACATCCACTTTCTGTGGAGACAGAGTGGAGAGAGACAGGTACAAACAAACGCATACACTGTATGTACTCTGAACTTAGTGTTTTTAATCCTGAACATCAAAAACATCCACTATGAGAACAGAATGTAAACTTTTATTATACAGTAGTGTTTGAAAGTTTGTGAACCCTTTTGAATCTAAAAGTAGATAAAGAGAACCCACTTAAACAATGATACAAAAATATTATACTTGGTCATTTACCTATTGAGGAAAATGATCAATTGCATATTAGTGAGTGGCAAAAGTGTGTGACCCCCCTGTGCAGCAATAACTGCAGCTAAACGTTTCCTGTAGCTGGACATCAGTCCTGCACACTGGCTTGGAGGAATTTTAGCCCATTCCTCCGTACAGAACAGCTTCAGCTCTGGGATGTTGGTGGGTTTCCTCACATTAGCTGCTCGCTTCAGCTCCTTCCACAACATTTCCATTGGATTAAGGTCAGGACTTTGGCTTGGCCATTCCAAAACATGAACTTTATTCTTCTGTAACCATTCTTTGGTAGAACGGCTTGTGTG
>JAJAGP010002588.1:75425-107096 GCA_025084515.1 Ancistrus triradiatus
ATGGACACCGTCCCATCCTAAAAGGCCAGGCTTACCCTCAAAGGCTGTGCAGTTGTCAATATAGCCCACGTTGTTTTTAGAGCACCACTTGGACAGCCAGCAGTTCAGCGACCATAACCTGCTGTAGGCTTGGTCACCTCGCCGCATTGGGATGGGGCCAGAGCACACTACAGCATCGGACATCGCCTTCGCCACGCTAACCACCTCTACAAAATTAGCCTTAGTAACCTCTGACTGACGAAGGCGTATATCATTTGCCCCGACATGAATAACTATCCTAGAGAATCTGCGGCTCTCGAGTTCACTCATTACAATGTCCGGCACTCTGGCTCCGGGGATACAGAGAACCTACTATATATATGATTATATATGATACAGATGCGATCGGGAATTAAAATAGTTCAAAGGTAATAAGCTGCTAACAGCTGCGAAACGGCGTGCGTCCTGTGTGCAATCGCGGAGAATGAGTCTGGGTTGCCAGATCCTCGCAATCCTCGCGTCTGTTCTCTGTCTTTCCCTGTTCCCTAGATCCCTGTTCTAAACAGGGTGCCCACACACACCTGATTGGCATCCCATTGATTGAAACTCCTGACTCTAATTTCACTTTCAAATTAACTGCTAATCCTAGAGGGTCACATACTTTTGCCACTCACTAATATGTAATATTGGATCATTTTCCTGAATAAATAAATGACCAAGTATAATATTTTTGTCTCATTTGTGTAACTGGGTTTTCTTTATCTACTTTTAGGACTTGTGTGAAAATCTGATGATGTTTTAGGTCATATTTATGCAGAAATAAAGAAAATTCTAAAGGGTTCACAAACTTTCAAGCACCACTGTACATTATATCCCAGTTATAACATCATCATTAGAGTTATTAGTTATCCTGTGTGTGTTACTGTGTGAGAGATGTTCATGTCTCTGTCTCTTTCAGCAGGCAGCTGATGCCCCCTCCGTCCCTCCCCCTGAACCCCGCCATGAGAGATCAGAGTGACGACCGACTCCACGGCCCTATGGGTACGACACACACACACACACACTAACACCCCATTTTTTTCAGTTAGGTGCTGTAAGTTTTGTTAAATTTTGGACTCGCTAAAGCCACTTCATTTTTTTGTTTTCCCCTTTTTGTTTTCTGATTGGCTGATGGATCAGTCACCACTCCCCTCTGTGATGACATCATCAGCTTGACGGTTCGTTCGCGGGTGCGTGCGTGTGTGCTTAGCCGTGTTGCTAACCGCGCTCTCTCGTGTGTTTGTGTGTTTTCTCTCTCTCTCTCTGTGTTTCTGTTTTCCATGACCCGGGGGCGTGGCCACCTTCTCTCCTTCCTTCTGATTGGATGACCATTGAGAACCATTCTTCATTCTTCACACTGATGCTGGTCACTCCTCGTGTGTGACGTATGGTGTGTGTGTGTTGTGTTACCTGTCGTATTTTTTGTGTGTGTGTGTGTGTGTGTGTGTGTGTGTGTGTGTGTGTGTGTGTGTGTATGTGTATATGTCTCTTGCAGCTCCTCAGTTGAAGCGGATGAGGGCGGGATTAGTGTCCTACTCCACTGATTCCTCTGACGAAGAGGAGGAGCTTGTCTCCTATAAGGTGGGTGGGGCTGGCATAACCGGCCCCTCCCCTTCGGCATGGACAGTAGAATCCTTCAGAATCCCCGCCCCTACTCAGCCCCACCCCAAAACACAGCCCACACAGTCAATGCCGTTCTGGATGGCCCCATGAAAGAAGGTGTAAAACACACACACACACACACACACACACACACACACACACACGGCTTAGAGACTGGTATGATGTAACACAATGATGTAACAGTAATGTGAGAATATGAGTGTTTAACTCTCAGAATAAAAAAAAAAAGCTCGACACCATTTACTGATTGATTGATTATTCTTCAGATTGCTGCTACATTCATCCCTATACGTTGATATATATAATTATAGCGGTACCTCGGTTCCCATTGTTAATTCGTTCCAGAGCAAGTGTTTCCCATCAGGAATAATATAAATAGAAAGAATGGGTTCCAGATCCCCAGAGAATCCCCCTGTATGCGGCATTAATGGAGCTGTATTGTACAGGAGCTCCTGATTTATGATGTGTCCAACAAATCCGTCAGAAGTTACATATATCATGAGCTGCTGAGTGTAATGTAGTCTGTACTGTATCATAGAGGAGCCGATTCCACATTAACCTACAGCTACCCAACATCACTACCACAAAGCTTACTTGTAATAAAGTGTCGGAAAATCTAGTGCCATTTAGTGAGGAATGGATTGAAAGTGACAGGTAAAAGCAAAACACTTAAACAGGATTCAGTTCCTGTTTTCCTTTCAGTTTTCTCTCATTACTGACCTTTTTAGGACCCATGGAGATTTAGTTGTACTAAGAATACAGCACTGTAGATGTAAAAATAAAGAAAAACACGATAAACACAGCGCATGTCTGCACTGAGAAACAGATATTGTGAATCCGAATTACTCTCTACTGAGTCAGGAATCGAGTTTTGGCTGAAACGAGTCACGCGGCTCGACTCGTACAACTTTAAGCAAGTGTGCCGAGTACCGAGCAAACGACCAGGATGCATCAAACCAAATGCAAAGTTGTGAGGTGCATGTGTATGCGCACGCACGCACGCGCACACACACACACAGTGGAACCTCAGAAGTCGAACTTAATTGCTTCCAGATCGTCATTAGATTACCGATTTGTTCAAAGTCAGAATCAGATTTCCCCATAAGTAATGGAATTAGGATTAATCTATTCCCAACCGCCAAATGATTATTTTAACTCTATATTTGTATGTTATTAATGATTAAAAATATGAATAAAGCAAAGGAATGTAATACAGTGGTACCTCAGAACTCGTCTAATTCAGTTCTTGACCCAATGTAATTTTTTTTTTATTTCAGCATTTAATTGTCATTTAAAAACAGCCCATGTGCAATCACTTTTGTTTGAGTGTAAATTTGTATATAAGGTTTAGCTTATTTTATCTTACCTTATTTAATGTAATTCTATTTTATTATTATTCCGTTTTGTCTCACTGAGAGTTGCAATTCAGTTTCGTTATGCAAGAGTTCACTGTGCAATAAGTTCATTCATTCATTTAAACACATTATCTGAGATGTTCAACCGAGACAAAGCAAGCAAATTACTGAAATTCCTAACTCTCACAAATCTAAGAGCCCAGATTTAAGGATGCGACAATAACATCACCTTTCCTGCCACGACATGGCCGGTGTGCTGAACTGGCGTTAAAACTCATCAACCAACCAACCAACATTCATTCATTTTGACAAGATAGATTCGTCTCGGTTCTGATCATTTGCCCGGTACTCGGCACACTTGCTTAAAGTTGTACGAGTCGAGCCGTGTGACACATTTCAGCCAAAACTTGATTCATGATTCAGTACAGTGATTCAGATTCACAATAGCTGTTTCTCAGTGCAGACATGCGCTGTGTTTATCGTGTTTTTCTTTATTTTTACATCTACAGTGCTGTATTCTTAGTACAACTAAATCTCCATGGGTCCTAAAAAGGTCAGCAATGAGAGAAGACTGAAAGGAAAACAGGAACTGAATCCTGTTTAAGTGTTTTGCTTTTACCTTTCACTTTCAATACATTCCTCATTAAATGGCACTAGATTTTCCGACACTTATAAGTAAGCTTTGTGGTAGTGATGTTGGGTAGCTGTAGGATAATGTGAGTGTTAATGTGGAATCGGCTCCTCTATGATACAGTACAGACTATATTACACTCAGCAGCTCATGATATATGTAACTTCTGATGGATTTGTTGAACACATCATAAATCAGGAGCTCCTGTACAATACAGCTCCATTAATGCCAATAATGCCGCATACAGGGGATCTGGAACCCATTCTTTCATATATACATACATTATTCCTGATGGGAAACACTTGCTTGATTTTGGATCTTGATGCCACTGAGGGAGTGTCTGATGATAATTTAAGAGCCTAGACTTTAATTTTTATTTTTCTCTATAGCACTCGTACAATGATGAACCTGCTTTGAGACAATTTCAGTTCTAGTGCCAAACAAGTAAATTAGACTTGATTTCAGCCCTGTTTCAGTCACAGGAACCGCCTGAGATCATCTTCCTCATGCTTGGACGTGTTGTTTTTCAGAGGAGCTTTTGTGGTCTTTATTTGCCATGATTCTTGGAGTCAGAGCATCACATTTTTACACGTTTTATTTTAAAAATGCTAAGCTTTAATGAGAGAGTTTAAGTACGTGTGTGTGTGTGTGTGTGTGTGTGAGAGAGAGTATGAAGTCAGACGGCAGTGAGTATGAAGTCAGACGGCATTGTGTATGGCGGGACGTGTTTCTGGTTTTCATAATCGCGGAGCGTCCACAGAGTCTCCAGATCAAACCTCTCCCTCGTCTCCGGGAGCATGAAGTGTACCACCATCGACCCTACACACACACACACACCACTCATGCTCTGCTTTGTTTCCATGGTAACAGTAACACTGTCATGTGAGATTTACCAAAGTCGACACACAGCCAGTCGTCACACTCCTTTCCCTCGATGTGTGTGTGTGGATCATCATCTGCCTTCAGGAACTTGTACTGAAACAACAGTAATGCACACAATCCTGTTACACACACACACACCGCTGCAAAGGTGTGTATAGTGGAGGGTAGTGTAGTGTGTGGGGGTTAGTTACCACGGTAACGGAGTACTCAGCCATGGCCCTGAGGTGGCGGGCGGACGCTCCGCTGACGACGATGAAGTACTGAGTGTACCTCAGATCCTCCGGAACCTTAATCACACAGACATCTACAGCGTTCTCCTGCTGCAGGGCCGATACTAACACCTGCAGGTCAAACGCTGCGCACACACACACTTAAGGACTTGACTGACATTGATTTAAAAAAAATAAATAAAAATTGCGTGAATTCTGTTTTAACGCACGCAAACCTGGTGACCTGTCAGAACGAGGAAAACCAGCAGAGACAAACAAATACAAAAAACCTCATAGCGTGGAAGCGGCTATTCCAAAAAGAGTGGAGTCAGGATTCGATTAACTTGCTGATGTAATTACTAAAAAGAGAAGTGATATGCAAAATCGGCAACACGACCACCACAACATCCAGCTCCGTTTGTCAGCACAAAACCCACAGAATGTCTTAAGTCAACTTTTTATGTTTAGTAATATTATCTCCTTCTCTCAATACAGTTCATAATGTAATGTCCATACACCATAATGCCAAAAGTATTCGCGCATCTGATTTCACACGGATATTAACCTGTGTTCCATCCCGTTCATAATCCATAGGGTTTAATATGATGTCGTTCCACCCTTTGCAGGTGGAACAACTTCAACTCTTCTGGAAAGGCTTTTCATAAGGTTGAGGAGTGTGTTTATTTGAATTTTTGACCATTCTTCCAGAAGTGCATTTGTGAGGTCAGACATTGAGGTTGGCCTGGCTCACAGTCTCGACTCGTTCATTCATTCATTTATCCTAAAGGTGTTCAATCGGGTTGAGGGTCAGAACTCGTGCAGACCAGTTAAGTTCTTCCACACCAAACTCTTTGCATCAGGGTCAGTGATGTAAGGCTTGGATACAGATGCTCGGCCATGGAAACCCATTCCATGAAGCTACTGTTCTTGAGCTGATCTGAAGGCCAAATTAAGGTTGGAGGTCTTTAGCGATGGACTTTGCAGAAAGTCGGTGACCTCAATGCAGTATGAGCCTCAGCATCCGCTGACCTGCCCTGTCTTTTTACGTGGCCTACCACTTTGTGGCCGAGTTACTGTTGTTCCCAGTCGCTTCCACTTGTATGTTATAATAGCACTGACAGAACAGGTGTTCTTTCACAAGTGTTTGTAGAAGCAGTCTGCATGCCTAGGTGCTTGATTTCATACACCTGCGGCCATGGAAGTGATTGGAACACCTGAATTCAGTGATTTGGATGGGTGACTGAATACTTTTGGCAATATAGTGTATGTTTAAATGTTTGTGTGTAAAAGCAAAGCAAAAGGGGTTTTTTTTGGCCGTGATGAGTTCGACAGATGGGTTAAACATTCAAGGACAAATGCAGCAGTATTTGCTTATGTTGGAAATGAAAATCCAGGTCTTTGTAAATCTTAAATCTCAGGTCTTAAATCTCTGGCTGATTTAAATGTGGACACGGGAGTAAGGGCATCATAATTTCGCATGACTTAAGTTAATTGAATATTGCCATAGTATTTTTTTTTTCTTTTGTGACTGACTATCACCTCTAAAGTCTAAATGTTTATGAATCGAGCTTATAGAGTGATTAAATTATGGTGTTTATTCACTTTTACAGCTAACTTATTCATTAAACAGTAGAACTAAAACTTCAGAATCGATTATTAGCTGTTCAACATGTTTAGGAAAACCAAGTAAAATGAACTTAAAATAAAAATGATCATACAAAAACAGTTTATAAAGATACAGAAATGACTAATAACCAATAATTAGTGATAAATATAATCAGATTATCTCTCCATCTTGAACGGTTTTATAATCGAAATGCTAATCAAACTGTTCGAATCCGGTTTATTGGATTTAGTGTGTGTATTTATTTTCAGACCACCGTGAGTGAGTTTTATGATCTTTTACTGATTAAACTCTGATGTTTCACTTTAATCGTTTATTAGGTGTTTAAGTGACTACCGTTTAATTTCTCTTTAGATAACGGCTCTGTTTATTAACCTCAGGAGGGGAGCACGTTCTGACTCTAACCGATTTTCTCAGAGTTCACTAATCACGTGACCTTGGACGTGCCTTAAATACATTAGAATTATATCATTATAATTATTACATCATTTATGATATATAAAACCACATTTTATGACATAAAAACGTATACAATTATTATTAATTATTTACTCACCGCGGTCCTGCTGTGTGAGCGGGACTCGGGCTGTGACGTCACTTTCCACGTTACTCTGAGCCCACGTTCGAGCCGTGCTGCGCAGGTGCGGGTTGGAGCGTGTGAGCCTGTGTGTGAGTGTGTGTGCGTTCAGCGCTCTATATAAAACAGTGTCTGAGTTACAGACGGTGGAATAACAGAGCCGAGTAGCGATCCTACCGAACCGCAGCGCCGCCATCTTACTGGCCCTGCTTCTACTCTAAAACATAAAGCTCTGCTTCTACACCTAAAGTTTAGCTACCGCCCTCTAATGGACACTGCTTTGTACTGCTTTGTGAGGAAAGGTTCATTACACTGAGTACAGTCAGCAAACATCACAATTGCACTTAAACACATCGCACACCAACTAGGGCTGTTCGGTTGGGTTTAAGATGTTCTCATCTTCTGTCTGTTTTACCCGCAAAATTCGAATTCGAATATTAAATGAATTTTTAAAGTTACAAATAAAATAAAAATAAGTGCCTCTGACTGCAGTAAATTTATAAAGCAACAGCTGACAATATCAAGCATTATTATAATATTAAGCAGTATTATTATTGTTGTTGTTCCTCTTATTACTACTACTATTATTATTTTTATTATTATTATTATTATTATTATTATTATTATTATTATTATTTCCATAATAGGAAAAGCCAAAATGTTCAAACTTTTGAAATATCTCTCCATCCTCTTATTATTTTATCACACAGTCATTGACAAAAAAAATAAATTGTGAAGGAGTTGATGGAATTAATTAATATGTATCTGTATGAATGTAATGATGAAAACATGTAATGATGTAAAGTAATGATGATTGTAAGTGATTCCATTATTAGAGTGAAAGGGTAAGTTTATTTAGGAAACCTATACAATTAAAAGGAGGGGACTGTGGTAGTTTAGCGGATAAGGTACTGGACTCTGGACCAGAAAGTCCAGGGTTCAAATCCCACCTCTGCCAAGCTGCCACTGTTGGGTCCTTGAGCAAGACCCTTAACCCACAATTGCTTGGATTGTAAGACTGTACCCATTGTAAGTCGCTCTGGATAAGGGCGTCTGCTAAATGCTGTAAATGTAAATGTCTAATTACCTTGTTTTGCAGCCTCTACCCTGGATACAAGATCAGATATGGTTGGGCATGAAGGCATACAGGTTACACATTTACCTACTGATGTTACAGCTGGTCCTGTAGATCCTGAACACTCATAGCTATAATCAACTCAAGATTCAAAGAGTTTATTGTCATTTGCACAGTAAGGAAACAGGTTTCCGTGTACAATGAACTTCTTTCTTTGCTCCTCACCAAGAATGCAAAATAGAAAAGAAAAAAGAAAGAAATGAAGCAACAATAACAATAATAAAAAAATTACCGCCTATATATAATATGGATATTATTAGAATAGAATAGGTTTATTGTCGCTGAGTAAACAGTGTTACAAACAATGTTTAAGCAGTGAAATTGGGTTTAGCATCCTCTCTAAGGCAGCAGTATTACAAAACGGAATAATTAAGAATTTACAATTTACAAATCTAACAAAATAATTTTACAACATACAAAATATTATTTACAATAAATATATATATATATATACATACACACACACACACACATATATCTATATATAATATATAGATATATATAAAACAAAATCAAATATATATATAAAATCTATATATATCTAATATATATATATTATCTTACTACATACTACATACAGGCTATATATACAAATATGTAAAATAATATATTATATAAAATATATATATATATATATATATTATTTTTTTTTTATAATATATAATATCTAATAATATATATGTGGTGTGTGTGGGATTTTATGTATGTAGTACGTACTGTGTGTATAATATATACTTATATATATATAGATAATATCGTACATACATACATACCCACACACACACACACCCACACACAACACACACACACACAGCATATTAAGTTGTGGTCCATCGCAGTCCCTGCTACCCATACCACACGTTATGCAGCTATCACGGATGCTCTCAATCACACAGCTTAAAAGTTGCTGAGGATTTTTGGGAGACGTCCCCAAACTTTCTCAGCCTCCCGGAATACAGTCACTGTTGAGCCCTTTTGACCAGCTGTCGTGGTGTTCACCGTCCATGTTGGAGTCCTCACTGATGTGAACGCCCAGGTATTTCAAGCTGCTCACCCTCCCCCTTCAAGCTCCTGTATGAACAGTGGCTGATGAGGTCTCCTCCCCGTCCTCAGTCCACTGGTCAGCTCCTTTGTCTTTGTCTTTGTTTTTGTTGCTTGAGGGTGGTAGGTTGTTTGCCTTCCTATTACATTTGATTATTTACTTGCTAACATGGTAACTGACCAATCTTGTGTTCATTATCCAATAGACCCCAGAAAGCAGCCTAAACTACCAGTGGCTGCAGCACCAGCAATCCTTATCTACCCTCCACGATTTCCACAATCTGGTACAATGTGGTAGGGGTGGCTCTGGAACTGCCAGTCTAACTGTCCAGAAAATCTGACTTCATCTCATCTTTTTGTTTACTACTTCAGTCCCTCCATTTCCTGCACTAACTGAGACTTGGATTACTCCTGAGAACTCAGCTACGTCCATCACTCTGTCCTCTGGCCTTCTCCTTCTCCCAAAAAAAACTCACCACGGAAGTTTGGAATAGGTGGTGCACAGGTTTGCTGTTATCCATTGGAGAGAGGAGCAAAACTCTGGTCGCAATTCGAGTGATGCTGCAATGTGGCGCATCAAAGGAGATAAATCTGAATCAAATGTGACAACTAAGTTTTTTTTACAGACAGACTGGGCACTACTGAAACAGCCTCTAGATTTATGCTAGATGTAGCTTATGCCAACCTGTCCCCTCTCAGATCTCTCCTTGGATGCCACATTAGCAGCATCCTCGAATTGCTTCTTTCAATTACATAATATCGCTAAACTTAGCAATATCCTCTCTTTAAGGATGCAGAAAACTTGTTCATGCTTTTATAAAAAGATAACCTCAAGTTTGTTACTTAACACCTTACTTACTGGAGATGCTTTAGTACATCTATATAAACTTCAGTTTAGTTCAGAATGCAGCTGGCCCGAGTGCAACCTCGAAACTATAAATTTGTTCATATCACTTTCCTGTTTCTATCATCACTGCACTGGTTACCAGTCAAATTCTCCGCAATTGATACAAATACCTTTTAACACTAAAATGGGCTGCTCTCCGATTTTTGGTCGGCAGCTCTCCCCCCCCGTTTTTTTTGGGTTTTCCCCCCCCTCTCCCCCGGCTGGGAGCACATTAGTGTGGCATTGTTACGCTAATGAGCCACAGCGCGTCTACACACCGGACACCCCTCACCCCCTCAAGCCCAAATCTAGAGACAGGCATGCTAATTTTGTAACCTGGCAGTGCCGGTCTGAGTGAAATATAATTCATGTTTGACGTTGAGAGATTCACAATTCTTTCTCCTTTCTCTTATCGCACCATTCGTACGACCGGAGAATATAAGAAGCTGTTTTTCATTTGTGGAAATGACGGAATAAGACAATATAACCTCAGCTACTTTTTTAAATATACATCTTCTTCCTTTTACAATGTCACAGAAAATAACTTTATTTTCCGGAACTTTGCTTTGATATTTTTGATCATGTAGAAAAATTAACAACAACACCCTCCACTTTCGGTTATAAAATCCTATGCGCTCAGTCGCAACGGCACATATACAATGTTTTTTTTTTTTTATTATGGCTAAATTTAATAATACATATAGTAACTCCACACTTCACCACTGTTTTTGTGGCTGTGGTTTCAGTAGTAAGCGCGTCTGCACCCTGACGCTCATGAGTCACGGGATGTTACTTTTTCGCGTCATTTATTTGCGAACTGAATGGCAGTAATTGTTGTTCTTCTCTTTCTGGAGAAGTTATTCTCATGGCTTCTCTGTTTAACAAATATATCATTTATTACTTGTCAAACCCAAATACTTTGTAAGAACAAAGGAAGCCACAAAACACCTCCGCTTGTCGTCTATAATCTATTGCGCTCCAATCGCGACAGGCAAACAGTAATCAAGGTTTTTTTTTAACTAAATTAATGGTACATTATATACATATTAATTGTAACTTTGCATCTAGCACTATCAGACACCTAGTATAATTTGCAGCAATTGTATTTGTTGCAACTCCACACTGTTTTTTTGTTGCTGTAGTTTTCTGTAGCAGCTAGCTCTACATGGCCTGCCCCCACATAATCGAGAGTGTGCAATCCCACTCGTCTACTTCGTTCGCTAGGTGCCAGGACTTCTTTTTAGTTCCTAGAATTAAAAAAGTCACAGCAGGGGAAAGGCTTTCTCCTACATGCCCCCCCCCCCCCCCCAACTATGGAATAACTTCCCCAATTTCGTTCGAGACCAGACACTCCAAAATTTTAAGTCTAGGCTGAAGACATACCCTATTTGAGGCAGGCTTTTGACTAGATTTAGACCAAGATCATGGCTTGGGTCACTGGGGCCGAGTTGGAGTCCATGTCTGGCCTGCCTGCCTTGTCCGTTAGCCGGGAGTGTCCGAGTGGGCGGTCGGCTGAACTTGCTTCGGGTCCCTCGTGATCTTTGACTCGTGCATCCTTGCCTTAGAATAAGGGCAGAGCTGGGGTTCACAGTCAAAGACTCGTATGGTGATCAGAGACGTTGTGTTCTGTCCTCTGCCTCCCGTGAGTTGCCAATGTCTCATTGATCCCTCTTGGCTGTGTTTCCTAGCAGTTCTCCTATTTCTAGCTATGCTGCTATAGCAATTCTGGCCAGGGTCTCATGCTACACTTGGCATCAGTGATTGACATGGCATCAGTGATTGTTAATGACACTGTGCTCTTAACATAAACTGGATTTCCAATTTTCGGTTTTCTCTCCGAGCTTTGTTTCCGGTGCCAGTTCATCCCGCCCCACCATGAGTGTTCATCTGCTGCCTCTCCAACTCAGCTGCTTTCCGTCATCAACTCCGCCCCACCATACCCGTCCCCTTAATGCCGATGTGCAATACTTCACCATTTTATATTCGAACCTTTGACTCCATGACATTTAGTTTTTTGCTCTGAGATTATCATCTAACGCCACCCAAGGATGTTGGGGTCCCGTTTTGAGCCTGGGTCCTCCCAAGGTTCTTCCTCATAACACTTAGGGAGTTTTTCCTTGCCACTGTCGCCCTAGGCTGGCTCAATTTGGTATTGGACGTAGTTATTAGGAGATAATCTAAACTTGTAAAGTTGCTTTGAGACAATGCTCCATTGTAAAAAGCGCTATATAAATAGATCTGACTTGACTTGACTTGACTTGACCTTCTGCTAAGCCCCTGGAAATGGTCCGGACAGAGACAGGAGTGTGTAGAGAAGGTGCTCCCTGTGTCTAGATGGTGGATAATGGAACTGCCGGAGCTGCCTGTGCTTGTCAAATCAAATGATCCTCTCTACTGGGGGTCTGTCTGGGCTGTCTGGAGCCTGGTCACCGTGTGTGTGCCCCCATAAAACCACTGCTCCCAACACCTCCTCTCACACCGGCTGCAGTTCCTTCACCAGCGCAACCAGTTTCAGTTCCGGCCTGGCGGACATTATCGCTCGTATTTAAGGCGGCGGCGAGCACTACCTGTTGCGAGATCTTGTTTGCTTTTTGCGTCGTTTCCAAGCGTTAATATTGCTGTTCGTTTGTTTGCTTATCTCGTGTATGATCTCTGCCTGGTTTTTGTGGATTACGGATTGCTTGTGCTGGCGTCCGCTTGCGGTTACTGCTTCTAACTACTACCAGCTACGAGTGTAATTAAACCTGCATTTGGTTCCTACCTGCGTTTCTGTGAGTGTGTTACACCTCCTAACAGCTGGGTCAGAACAGCCCAGATGGAGGCAATTCATCAAAACCACCATCCTGCTTCTCTCAGTCCAATGATGCGCCCCCTCTCAAAGTCTGTCCACTGGATCTCACCAAGGGAGACACTACTCAAAAGTAGCCTCTGAGAGCCTTTATATAGGGCAGAGCTATAGGGGAAGCACTTTATGCCCTCTTGTGATAAGACCCAGTGTCTAATCAGACCACAGCTGTAATCATTTACAGATCTGCCTGAGACACAACAGCTGGGTGCCTTTTTTGTCAGTGAGAGTTAACAGAAACTGCTGAACACCAAAAAAAAAAAAAAAAAAAAAGCAACATTCAGTATCACATTTATTACAGCTTTAAATCCACTAACACTCAAAGAGTTCTGATCATAAAGACACAAACCTAATGTACAGCTATCCAACATATCCAACAGTGTGTACTGGGTATTTTTTACACAGTTGTGTAACGTGTGTGTGTGTGTGTTGTGTATTTTTGATACAGTTGTGTAACGTCGGTGTGTGTGAACACGTTACACTGGACTGAACTCAAGTGGTTAAACAGGTCTGAGATCATCCGATGCTCCTCAGCATCCATCAGCATCAACACCATCTACACACACATACACACAGAGATAGGTTAGTGTGATATACGGTGTGCATGAATTACAGTAATTCTGTGTGTGTGTGTGTGTAATCACCGTGAACCTCATCACCATTACCTTCATCATTATCATCATCGTCATCATCCTCATCCTCATGAATCTGTGAAAAATGAAATGACATTCAATCTTTTATTTCCTTTACACAACCCTCAACCACTGTATGCTCTAGCCTGTTTGCTTTAAGGTATGGGTGTGGTCAGCCTGGTTTGTGACTCTCCTAGATTCTTCCTCTGTTTGGTAAGGTAGGCTGTTGCTTAAGTAGACTATCTGCTTAGGTCTGCTAGTTTCAGTGCTGTAGGTAACTGCTGATTAGTATCTTCATGTGTGTATTGTTGGTGTGTATTGTAAACCAGTATCAGGTTATCCTATGGTGTGACTTGTGGGCACGGCTTGTGTGTGTGTGTATAATCAGAGTGACGTGTCTGTAGCGTTTAGAAATTTTCATCCTGCTATGATTCCTGTGAACTATTCCACTCTGAACCTCAAATCAGCATCAGCCAAGTATCACTTATTTCTTTATTGTTTCTTTAACTTTCTGGATTGCTTCCCACCCATTTGATTAATTTACCTTGCTAACATGTGTAACTTGCCAATCTCTGTTCATATATCCAATAGACCCAGAAAGCAGCGTATACTACACAGTGGCTGCTGCACCAGTAACCTCATCTACCCTCCCCGGTTACCACAATCTGGTACAGAGGTGGTAGGAGGGCTCTGGAACTGCCAGTTTGCTGTCCAGAAAGCTGACTTCATCTACTCCTGAGAACTCAGCTACTCCAACAGTTCTGCCTTCTGCCTTCTCCTTCTGCCACTCACCATGGAAGTCTGGAAGAGGTGGTGGCACAGGTTTGCTTTTATCCAAGAAGTGGGTCACTAACACTTTCTCACCTTGGAATCTCATCATTTGAATTCCACTAATACACTCCCCATTACCTACATGTTATTGTTGTCTACCTGGTCCTCTAGGTGACTTTATTGAAGAACTGGATGGTCTTCTGAGATTCTTCCCTTCAGACGAATCTCCCCTGATCCTGCTTGGTGACTTCAATCTGACAAGCTCCAGTCTTCCAGTCTCCTTCCTCTCCTGTCGTCTTTCAACACACAAGGGAGGCAACGTTCTCGACCTTGTGTTCTGCCGACCCTCCCCAGAAAGAGAGATCAGTTTAACTCCACTCCACCTCTCAGACCACCAAGTCAAGTCAAGTCAAGTCAGATTTATTTATATAGCACTTTGTTTCTTTCTCTCTGTCTGTCGCTCTGCTTAGTGTACCCAACCCTTTATATACTTCAACGACCCGTCACAACCTCCACTCCATCTCCCCTGCCTCACTGTCTTCCAGTGTCCTAACTACTTTACCACACCTGGATTCTTTTTCTGCTCTTCCACTGGAATCTGCCACCAGCACATTTCTCTCTTCTCTCTCTTCATCTATTGACCTGTTATGCCCTCTCTCCTCCAGACCAAGACAGTCTTCTCATCCAGCTCCCTGGCTGTCAGACATGCTGTATGGGTCTCAAAGAGAGCTTAGATCTGCTGAGAGAAAATGGAAGAAGTCCAAGCTTGATGCAGATCTTCAGCACTATCGTGAGTAACTGTCCACATTCTCATCGGATCTGACTGCCACCAAGACGGCCTTCTACAGAAGAAAACTTGATGAATCTGCTTCAGATCCACACAAACTCCACTTAGTCACTCTTTTCATCACTCCTCAACCCACCACCTCCTGCTCAGTCATCCTCCTTAACTGCTTAAGACTTTGCCACCTTCTTTGAAGAAGAAAAGATAAACAAGATCTGCCAGTCATTTGCACCTGCCACTGTCCCCAGTGCAAATGTGCAGCCATGCAACACCCTGACCAGTTTTTCTCCTCTGTCCACAGATGATGTACTTCAGCGTTTCTCATCCAGCAACCCTACCACATGTCAACTAGACCCCATCCCATCACCAGTGCTACAAAAGATTGCTCAAGACCTTCTTCCCTTCATCTCGTCCATCATGTTCATGCTCATGTTCCTTCTGCCTTCAAGTGTGCAAGAGTCATTCCTATCTTGAAGAAACCTACACTCGATGTTTCAGACATCAACAACTATAGACTGGTATCACTTCTTTCCTTCTTCTTAAAAATACTTTAGCGTGCTGTCTATAACCAGTTGTCAATATTTCTCATACAGAATGACCTACAGGATCACAACTAGTCTGGTTTCAAAGCAGCTCACTCCACAGAAACTGCCCTGGTGGCTGTTTGTGAGAAACTTCATGATGCTAGAGCATCCAGACTTTCATCAGTTTTGATCCTTCTTGACCTCTCGGCTGCCTTTGACATAGCTGACCACAAGATTTTCCTTTCTGTTCTCTCCAGTCTTGTAATCACAGGCAAGCCTGGCAGTGGCTTACATCTTACCTGGAGGAACGATCTTATCAGGTATCTTGGAGAGGCTCCGTATCTGCACCATGTGCTCTTACAACTGGAGTTTCACAAGGCTCAGTTCTGGGACCTCTTTTCTCTTTCTACACCCGTTCTCTTGGTGAAGTCATAACCTCTCATGGCTTCTTCTATCACTGTTATGCTGATGACAGCTCCTCCTCTCTTTTCCTCCAACAGATGTGCAGGTCTCCACACGTATCTCAGCATTTCTGGAGAGCATCTTATCGTGGATGTCAGCTCATCACTTGAAGCTAAACCACAGCAAAACAGAACTGCTCTACATTCCTGCAGAGGGGTCCCCTTATCAGGATATTGCCATATCCCCAGGTGAACTCCTACATCGGACCTTCTGAGAAGGCAAGAAACCTTGAAGTGATCTTTGATAACCCGCAGAGCTGCTCATATTGCCAAACTGACCCAGTTCTGCAGTTGCCTTCTCTACAATATCAGGAGAATCCGACCCTTCCTTTCCAGGGAAGCCATCCAGGTGCTTGTCCAGTCTCTTGTTGTATCAAAGCTAGATTACGGCAATGCTCTTCTGGCTGGTCTTCCAATGCATACAATCAGATTCAGAATGCAGTGGTTGTCTGGTTTGTCTGAATAGCTGAGTCTCTTGTTGTCTTCAAGAGGTGACTAAACACTCACCTCTTCCATCAGCACTTAAGTGAAGACTGATAAATACAACAGCATATTAAAAAAAAAAAAAGCAACTATATCCAGATTTGAGCATGAATGACTATAATAGACAATCTACCACTATGGAGCTCTTTAAAGCTCCCTATAATGTCTGCTGCTATTCACACTGATTACAGTTTCTACGCAAGAAAAAAAAAACGGATGAAATTTTTAATGTAGTGTTACTTTTACACCAAGTGTTTTCGTTTTTTTTTTTTACAGTGGGGCAAAAAAGTATTTAGTCAGCCACTGATTGTGCAAGTTCTCCTACTTAGAAAGATGAGAGAGGTCTGTAATTTTCATAATAGGTACACTTCAACTATGAGAGACAAAATGAAAAACAAATCCAGGAAACCCTAGATTTTGTAAAGAATTTAATCGTAAATCATGGTGGAAAATAAGTATTTGGTCACCCACTAACAAGCAAGATTTTTGGCTCTCACAGACCTGTAACTTCTTCTTTAAGAAGCTCTTCTGTCCTCCACTCGTTACCTGTATTAATGGCACCTGTTTGACCTCATTATCTGTACAAAAGACACCTGTCCACAGCCTCAAACAGTCAGACTCCAACTCAACCATGGCCAAGACCAAAGAGCTGTCGAAAGACACCAGGACAAAAATTGGAGACCTGCTGCAGGCTGGGAAGAGTGAATCTACAATAGGCAAGCAGGTTGGTGTGAATAAATCAACTGTGGGAGCAATTGTAAGAAAATGGAAGACATACAAGACCGTTGATAATCTCACTTGATCTGGGGCTCCATGCAAGATCTTATCCCAAGGGGTCAAAATGATCATGAGAACGGCTGGCAAAAATCGCCAGAACTACAACGGAGGGACCTGATGATGAATGACCTGCAAAAGAGCTGGGACCAAAGTAAAGTAACAAGGCTACCATCAGTAGTAACACTTACTACTACACTGAGAGGGACTTCAGATCCTGCAGTGCCAGGGTGTGCCCCCCTGCTTTAGCCCGTACATGTCCAGGCCCATCTGAAGTTTTGCCAGAGAGGCATATGGATGATCCAGAAGAGGATTGGGAGGATATCATGTTGGTCAGATGGGAACCAAAATAGAACTTTTTGGTAAAAAACTCAACGTTCGTTACGTGTTTGGAGGAAGAAGCATGCTGAGTTGCATCCCAAGAAACACCATACCCTACTGTGAAGCAATTGGGGTTGGAAACATCATTCTTTGGGCTGGTTTTTCTGCATGAGGGACAGGACGACTGATCAGTGTTAAGGGAAGAATGAACGGAGGGCCATGTAATCTTCTTGAATTTTAAGCCAAAACTCTTCCATCAGTGAGGAGCACTGAAGATTGAACGGGGCTTCCAGCATGACAATGATCCCAAACACACCACTTGGGCAACAAAGGAGTGGCTCTGAAAAAAGCATTTCAAGGTCCTGGAGTGGCCTAGCCAGTCTCCAGACCTCAACCCCACAGAAAATTTGTGGAGGGAGTTGAAAGTCTGTGTTGCCCCAAAACATCACTGCTGTAGAGGAGATCTGCATGGAGGAATGAGCCAAAATACCAGCTACAGTGTGTGCCAACCTGCTGAAGACTTACAGGAAACGTTTGACCTCTGTCATTGCCAACAAAGGTTATGTTACAAAGTATTGAGTTGAACCATATTTATTGACCAAATACTTATTTTCCACAATAATTTACAATTAAATCCTTTAAAAATCCTACAATATGATTTCCTGGATTTTTTTTTTCTAATTTTATCTCTCATAGTTGAAGTGTACCTATGGTGAAAATTACAGACCTCTCTCATCTTTGTAAGTAGTAGAACTTGCACAATCAGTCGCTGACTAAACACGTTTTTGCCCCACTGTATCTAAACCCCCTGAAATCTCAATACTTTTGTTTCTTTAATTTCCCCTTTCTTAATGTGTTGGGGATTTCTCCCTGTCTTTTTCACATCGTCATCTTAAAAAAACAAACACAAATGAAGATTAGCTCAGGAAGCTTTTTATAGTTTTTTGGGATCATGAACAGATTTGAATGCACTTAGATAAATAATCAAACGGTTCCATCCAGTCCCTGTGAGGTTTAACTCCATCATTCTCCAGCCTTTCAGTTCTATTCCACCAGAGCTTTTCTTTAATATCCATGTTTTACAGGCAGCATGTTGCTTGTCATATAAGCTCTTAATGAGCTGTTCTGCCCGACAACTGAGCTCTGATTGGTCAGCTTGATGTTAACAATGCAGAAATTAGAACAGGCTCCGTAAAATAAAAAATGTTATGCAGCGTCATAGTATGTCAGTTTTGCACTTGATGTGAAGGACGGCTTTAATATACAGGTGTTCATTTTCAAAACTTGACGTGTTTTGTTTCATCCATAAAAATCGGACTCGGTGTGAAAAGGCCTTAACCCGTAGATGCTGGTGTCCCTAAAGGCGTTGCTTAGGGTGCCGCTAGGGCAATGTTGGGTGGAGGCATCACTAACTAGGCCTGTTGCATCCAGACTTTCTACAACACTATTGCTATCACTAGCCCTCTAATGCCTTCTCTAATCTTCTCTACTACAGCTACAACTAGCTACACCTATCACAGTACACTAATGGTGGAGGAAGAATAGCTAAACATGGTACAGTTTTCTTCATTTTATATCACTGATTAAGAGCATACATAAAATATGCCAGTAATAAGAGGAAATATGCTGCACAGTATGTTACGGTTCGCCATGTAAAAGGGCTGACGAACCGTCAAAACTAAATAAGAGGGATTTGGGACCCAACTGCAGTTAGCTCCAGATGGTATTAATGAACTGAAATGAGGTTAAATAAATAAACTGAAATAAAACAACACAAATGAATAAATAACAAAAAGGGGAAGTGAGTGTCTGTGTGTGTGTATGCAGAAGCCAGCGAATGTGCTATCAGGCAGTCACACACACAGAGATCAAGCCGCACTTGCAGGAGCAGAGGAAGGAGGGGGTAAAATCCCCCACGTGACGTCAGCGGTGCTGAACGCGCCGCTGCACGTCAGCTCTGCAGGGAGAGAGACAGAGGGGGGCGTGGCCCGATCGCTGCTCAGTGCTGTGAGAGCGCCGAGCAGACAGCGAGGCTGAATACAGGCACAGATCGGCGCGTGGCGCTGGGAAACGCGAGGGAGAAGAGGATGGAAATAAAACAAACGTTATTAAAGCTCTCCCTTCACTATCTACACCCTACAATGACTTTTACCTCACGCTTCCCAGCGTTACTGAATCTAGGCTCCTTCACGAGCCTAGATTATCCCACTGTCCCTGAAAAAGAAATAAAACGAAAGGAAAACTAACTGAACAAAAGGCGGAAGCGCGGCGCTCTATAAAGAGCGAAGTATGAGACGGATGAGGTCTCCAACACACGCCTGAGGCCAACGACGATCGCTTTTAATAAAACACCGTAGCGGCGATCGAACGGCAAAGCGGCGTGTGCAGTCAGATGATCCGACAGCTACTGCCAGCGGCGAAGCTCTTAAATAGCCAAAGGTGGCAGCTGAGGATCATTTGCCTGTGATTGAGCTACTTACTGACAGGGAGCTCAACCACAGCGGCTGCCAGGAGTCATACGAGGAATGTAGAGCGTTGCCACCCTCTACAGTCCATACCTGGTATGACGATATGACTCCTGACACAGTAAAGCTGAGATTATGAAATGTGCTTTAATGAAATACCTCGATAATGTTTATTCTCCTGTGGGTTTGGGCTGAACTGCTGGGTGAAGCCTCGATGATGGGTGGAGCCTCAATAGTGGGTGGAGTCTCTATGATGAACTCTGCCCAGGAAAATCAGACTTAAAACAAGATGAAGATCAAACGGGACTGTAGTTTTTCAGCTGCCTCTAAAGCAGTGCCCCCTGGTGGTGAGATTACAGTATGAACACTCACCAGCTGGTATGTCCTTCTTCTCCTCAACCTCATCCTCCACTTCCTGGATCAGAAGCTTGGTGCCCCTGATTTGCTGATTCGGTGTGTGTGATGTGATTGGTTGGTTTGTTGTGGGTTGTGATTTTGTGTTTATTTTCTTATTCACTTCACACAGGAGCTTCTGCAGATAATATAAACATCAATTTGTTGTATTTGTATTTGTGTCTCAATACTATGTGTGTGTCTGTGTGTGTCTGTGTGTGTGTGTGTTACCTGTGCAGTGAGGTTGTGAGGTTGGGACTGCAGAACAGTTGTGATGTCATCATGTGCATTCTGAAGGTTCCTCAGGTGTGTGTGTACCGTGGCACGGCGCAAGAGAGCTACACACAGGTAAAACACATACACACATCATATAATGATTACATATATGTAAATGCTCTAATAAAATCGAAATATTAAGATAAACCCCGCCCACTCAATCACAAAGAAACGTCCACTATGTTACCTTTATAGTTGAGAGGCTGGAGCTGGAGGATGGTGTTACAGTCAGTCAGCGCTCTGCTCCAGCGCTGCAGCTTAATCTCAGCCTGAGCCCGATTATTATACGCTGCTACTGTAGGGCAAATACTAACGCTTCTACACACACACACACACACACAGAAAATAAGTGTGTGTAACTTATATAAACAAATCCTGAAATATAACCAATGACCAGATAATGTTATGACCTGGTGTAGTACAGTACGGCCTCGTCCCAATCCCCTGCTCTGAAGGCATCGTTCCCTTTCTCTCTCTCTCTCGTGGATAAAACGGACTTCTCCTGCTGTGTAAGAGCTGAAACAATCAGTACACAAAATCACACACACACACACACACACACACACACACACACACATATTACATTACATTGACAAAGAGCTAGGTGTTACAACTAAATCCCATTACAAGGCTAATTCTTTTGAAATAATGATTCTTAATGTGACTGACCCATCCTTATGAAAGTCAAAACCACACTCTTTCCAGCTTATCACTATTTATCGCCCTCCTGGTCCCTATTCAGAATTTCTTCAGGAATTTGCTAACTTTCTTTCCTGCTTACTACTGTCAACAGATAAGGCTTTAATTGTAAGTGATTTCAATATTCACTTTGACAATGAGCAGGATCCACTTAAAATTGCTTTCGAGTCCATCTTAGAATCCATGGGTAGCACTCAGAATGTGAGGGGACCAACCCACCGCTGTAATCATACTTTAAATTTAATATTAACATTTGGTATCAATATAGATAGCCTTGATGTTCTTTTTTCCGCAAAGTGATTCGATTTCAGATCCCACTATCTTTTATGTATTTGAGCTATCTTAATAAATAAAAATCCTTTCTGCCTCGTTATCACCCCAAGCGCACTATCACATCTGCTACTCCAGCTGCGTTTATTAAAAAAACTACCTACCGACTTGAAATTTAATACACCTACAGAGATCAATCATCTTGAGTGTGTAAAATGACCAATTAGAATGTGTGCTTCGCTCAACCCTGGACACGATTGCTCCTGCTAGGGGTCAACGCATTGGGGAAAAAAGGCTAAGCACCATTGGTATAATGACCACACCCATACCTTAAAGCAAAGATCACGGCATCTAGAGCGCAAGTGGAGACATAGTAAATTGGAGGTGTGTAAGATTGATTGGAGGGACAGCATGGCAGAGTATAAGCATGCCCTCACTAAAGCTAAAGCTGCATACTTCTCCTCAATCATAGAGAAAAATAAGAATAATCCAAGGTTTCTCTTTTAATACAGTTCTCCCAAATTACACAAAAAACCCTACAGAACGTGATTCTCCCGTTCTGTGTAATTTTAACAGTAATGATTTCATGACTTTTCTTTAATGATAAGATAGAAAACATTAGGCATCAAACTCGATGCTCATCATATCACCAAACTATTCAGCAACCTTCCAGATGCACCACTAGTGAAGACATCTGTTTAATGAGCTGTAAATCAAGATTAGAATCTTGTACCCCAATTACTAATACTGAAAACTATCCGCACTGATCAGCTCGTCTAAGTCATCAACAATGTTTATTAGATCCAATTCCTACACATTTAACTTAAACAAGTAAATACCTAGTATTCTAGAGCCAGTGTTAGTTATTTTAAATTCATATCCCTTACCTTTGGTTATGTGCCCAAATCCTTTAAGTTCGCCGTTATCAAACCACTGATTAAAAAAGCCAATCTTGACCCTTGTGTGATATCCTAATTATAGATCCAATTTCAAATCTACCCTTTTCTGTTCAAAAATCTTAGAAAAAGCCGTCTATCAGCAGCTCGGCAGTTACCTCCAAAGGAATGAAATTTATGAAACATTTCAGTCTGGCTTCAGGCCCCCATCATAGTACTGAAACAGCATTAATTAGGGTACTAAATGACTTGTTAATGTCCTCAGATAAGGGATGTGTTTTTTTCTTTTTTTTGTTCAGTTGTTTGACACTATAGATCATGATGTTTTACTAAAAACAGACTAAAAATACTGTAGGTATTAAGGGATTAGCACTTTCTTGGTTTAAATCCTACCTTAACCGACGGCGGTACCAGTTTGTTCATATAAATTAATCTAAGGTCTAAGCCCTCAAAAGTGAAGTATGGCGTGCCTCAGGGGTCAGTGCTTGGCTCGCTTTTTTATTCTCTCTGTACATGCTGCCACTAGGCTCAGTTATTCGTAAACATGGCATTAGTTTCCACTGCTATGCAGATGATACACAGCTGTACATATCAGCCAAACCTAATGACAGCCTTACAATCAACAAAATCGAGGACTGTGTAAAGGAAATAAAAGATTGGATGTAATTTAATTTTCTCTTACTTAACTCAGATAAAACTGGGGTTCTATTAGTGGGACCCAAGGCTGTGAGAGACAGGTTGGCTACATCTATCCTAAATCTAGATGGCTGTCCAGTATTGCCCAGTCCGTCTGTAAAAAATTTAGGGGTCACATTTGATTCAGATCTCTCCTTTGATGCGCACATTAGCAGTATCACTCGAATTGCTTTCTTTCAATTACGTAATATCGCAAAACTTAGAAATATTCTCTCTCTTAATGATGCAGAGAAACTTGTTCATGCATTTATAACCTCAAGGTTGGATTACTGTAACGCCTTACTTACTGGATGCCCTAGTAAATCTTCAGTTAGTTCAGAATGCAGCCGCCCGAGTGCTAACTCGAACTACAAAATTTGATCTTATCACTCCTGTTCTATCATCACTACACTGGTTGCCAGTCAAATTCCGCATCGATTACAAAATACTTCTTATAACTTATAAAGCTTGGCCTGGCCCCACATTATCTGAGTGAACTCTTAGAGTTTTACAATCCAACTCGTCTACTTCGTTCACAGGGACAGTGTCACGCGCCGCGGTAGCGCGCACCGGCACATGGACCTATCAGGAAGTCCCACGGCAATGGGACGACCTATAAAGGCACAACCGCGAGAGACCCACCTCGCGGTTAATCATTTGTACGTCAGGTCCGTCGCGTCCCGCGTCCCTGCGCGCCTCGCCGCCTATCGCGTCCCTACGCGCCGCGTTCTACCTAGGTATCGTGCCGTTTAACTTACTTCCTTGTTTTGCTTAGTTTGCACCCGTTTTGCACCCTCCTGTGTATCTTATGTTTCCTACCCGTTTTGGTTTTTGTTTCACGCCCGTTTTCGGCTTCGGCCTAGTTTATGTTATCCACCCGTTTTCAGTCCTCGATTTTTTCCGTTCGCTGTGTCTCCCTTTTGTTCGCCTTGTTTTCAATAAAGCTTCCTTAGTTGTATGCCTGCGTTCATCTCCTGCTTCCCATCCGCCTCCCGCCGTTACAGTATGAACTGCCCAGAAATGGAGACGGCAGGTATTCCTGACATCTCCTTCCTCACCAGCCGTTCCAACGGCGACCCAGCCCGTTGCCGATCATTTATAGATAATTGTTATCGTTATTTCGGTTTATACCCCATGGAGACCGATTATGCCAGAGTATGTTTTGTTTTTCTGCACCTCACCGGTGAGGCTCTAACCTGGGCCACCCGACTATGGTCCGTCCTTAAGACTGGCACCATAGAGCGGTTCCTGGAGGAGCTGGATACCGCTTTCGGCTCTCCACGGGTCACCACGGCCGCGGGTTCCGGGGTTTTTGAACCCGTTCGCCCTGTCCGACCAACCCTGATTGGTCATGTGCTGGATTCCCAGCTCGCCACCATCCGGGCCGCTCTAGTTAAACGTCAACGCGCGCGTGTGACGCCCAGTGACCTAGGTCTCAATACTCGTGCCTCCAATCGTTCTGCTCTCGCCAGTCCTGAACCACGGACAGTCGTGCCTACACCTGCACCACGGAACTTTCTGACACAGACAGCCGCGTCACTCTCGCCCGTGCCCGCTCCTGCATGTCGGACGTTTGTACCAGTGACTGTGTCCAGGTCGTCAGCAGTTCCAGTGGCTGCCCCCAGGATGCCGGCAGTTCCAGTGGCTGCCCCCAGGTCGTCTGCAGTTCCAGTGGCTGCCCCCAGCCGCCTGCAGTTCCGGGTGGCTGCCCCCAGGACGCCTGCAGTTCCGGTGGCTGCCCCCAGGACGCCTGCAACTCCCAGTGGCTGCATCCAGGTCGACAAAAGCCTTTCCAAAGGCCGCATTCTCAACAGAGATCCGTCCAGAGAAACGTGTCCTCCACGGAAACCATTTCTGAGACTGTCTCCCTCCGGGGCTCTCCAGCATTCCCGTCCACGGCTTGCTCTCCAGCATCACGTCGTCGACTCTGCTCTCCAGCATCACGTCGTCGACTCTGCTGTCAAGCATCACGTCGTCGGACTCTGCTGTCAAGCATCACGTCGTCGACTCTGCTGTCAAGCATCACGTCGTCGACTCTGCTGTCAAGCATCACGTCGTCGACTCTGCTGTCAAGCATCACGTCGTCCACGACACTGCTCTCAAGCCTCACGTCGTCCACGACACTGCTCTCAAGCCTCACGTCGTCCACGACACTGCTCTCAAGCCTCACGTCGTCGACTCCGCTCTCCAGCAACCTCCAGTCGTCGCCGCCGCTCTCAAGCGTCGCCTCGTCGCCTCCGCTCTCAAGCGTTGCCTCATCGGTGCCTCCGCGCGCCTGTCGCCCGACTGTTGGCGGTCCCCTCCTGGGGTCCGCCCGGCAAGGAGACCGCCTGAGATGGGCCTGCTCTTGGGGGGATCTTCTGGGAGTCCTAGCTCCGACTCGGACTCCTTGGGGGGGGGGGGCTCTGTCACGCGCCGCGGTAGCGCGCACCGGCACATGGACCTATCAGGAAGACCCACGGCGATCATCGTGATTGCGTTCAGCCATGGGACAACCTATAAAGGCACAACCGCGAGAGACCCACCTCGCGGTTCATCATTCGTACGTCAGGTCCGTCGCGTCCCGCCGCGCCGCACCGCACCGCACCGCACCGCACAGCTCTTCGTCGCGTTCCTCTGCGCCCCTGCGCGCCTCGCTGCCTATCGCGTCCCTACGCGCCGCGTTCTACCTAGGTATCGTGCCGTTTAACTTACTTCTTTGTTTTGCTTAGTTTGCACCCGTTTTGCGCCCTCCTGTGTATCTTATGTTTCCTACCCGTTTTGGTTTTTGTTTCACGCCCGTTTTCGGCTTCGGCCCAGTTTATGTTATCCACCCGTTTTCAGTCCTCGCCTTTTCCGTTCGCTGTGTCTCCCTTTTGTTCGCCTTGTTTTCAATAAAGCTTCCTTAGTTGTATGCCTGCGTTCGTCTCCTGCTTCCCATCTGCCTCCCGCCGTTACAGACAGGACTTCTTTTAGTTCCTAGAATTAAAAAAGTCACAGCAGGGGGAAAGGCTTTCTCATACATGGCCCCCCAACTATGGAATAAACTACCCACTTTCGTTCGAGACTCAGACACGCTCCAAAATTTTAAGTCTAGGCTAAAGACATACCTATTTGCGCAGGCTTTTGACTAGATTTAGACCAGAATGCATGGCTTGGGTCACTGGGGCCGGAGTTTGGAGTCATGTCTGGCGTGCCTGCCTTGTCCGTTAGCCAGGAGTGTCGGGTGGGCGGTCTGGCTGAACTGGGCTTCGGTCCTCTTGATCTTGACTTGTGCATCCTCGCCTTAGGCTAAGGGCAGAGCTGGGGGTTCATAGTCAAAGAGTCTTATGGTGATCAGAGACGTTTGGTTGCTGTCTTCTGCCTCCCGTGGGGTTGCCGATGTCTCATGTGATCCCTCTTGGCTGTGTTACCTACCAGTTCTCCTGTTTCTAACTATGCTGCTATAGCTAATGCTGCCGAGGTCTCATGCTACACAAGACATCAGTGATTTTTAATAGACACTGTGCTCTTAATCCATAACTAATTACATTTTCTGATTTCTCTCCGAGCTGTGTTCCGGTACCAGTTCCAGCCCCACACATGATGTTCATCCGCTGCAGGTTCACTCAAGCTGCTTCCGTCATCAGCTCCAGCCCCATCATATCCGGGCCACTTAATGCCGATGTGCATATTTCACATTTTATTCAAACTATGACTCCATCACTTTAGTTTCGTTCTTAGATTTATCATCTATGCTGCCCAAGGAGGTTGGGTCCCTTTTTGAGTCTTGGTCCTCCCAAGGTTTCTTCCTATAACACTCGGAGTTTTTCCTTGCCACTGTCGCCCTAGACTTGCTCAATTTGGGATTGGACGTAGTTATTAGGAGATAATCTAAACTTGTAAAGTTGCTTTGAGACAATGCTCCATTGTAAAAAGCGCTATATAAATAGATCTGACTTGACTTGACTTGACGTTACACCAAAATTTACACAACATTATAACTCTGCTATACACACACCTCACAACAACTGGAGTTTTGTATTAATGTGGTGTTGATTTGGTGTGTGTGTGTGTGTGTGTGTGTGTGTGTGTGTGTGTGTGTGTGTGTGTGTGTGTGTGTGTAACAGGACTAACCTGAAGTGTTGATGTTGGGTGTGATATTCAGGGTTGTGATAAGACCGTCTCTGCTCACACACTCATCTATTAATGCACATTCTTTATCTACATCATACCTACAATAATAATAATAATGATAATAATAATAATAACAATAAGAATAATAGTAATAACAATAACAACAATAACAACAACAATATTAAAATAAAGAAAAAAAGTAATAATAATTATATTAACAATAATTACAACAGTTATAATAAAAATAATATAACAGTAATAATAGTATAAAACAACAAAAACAACAACAACATCATCATCATCATCATAAACAACAACAATAATATTAATATAAAAGTAATATAGTGTAAATATTAATAATAATATAACGAGTAATAATACTATTACTACTACTACAAAAATAATAAAACAGTAATAACTGTATAAATAAAATGACAATACCAACAATAACAATAATATAAAAAGTAATAATAATAATAATAATAATAATAATAATTATTATTATTATTATTATTATTATTACTATTATTATTATTATTATTATTATTATTAAACTGTTCACATATACAATAAATTACTTTATAATAATGTTATTTTATTTTATAAAAAAAAGGTAAGCAGGTAAGCAGGTCGGGTTTCTTTTTGAGTCCTAACAAGGTTTCTTCCTTATAACCTTTAGGGATTTTCCTTGCCACTGTCGCCCTAGGCTTGTTCAGTTACAGCTAGGGATCTAGGTATTTACAAAGCAGCTCTGAGATAATGCTCCCCTTAGTTTGAGTTGAACTTGCACACACTCACCTGTCCCAGTAGCTGTAGGGTCGTGGAACAGCTGGACAACTTTTCTGTATTTTTGTGTGTGTAGTGTTTGATGGTTTCTGAGGAATCGGGAGATGTAAACATGTTAACACACACACACACACACACGCACACACACGCACACGCACACACACGCACATACCGTGGGGCAAAAAAGTATTTAGTCAGCCACTGATTGTGCAAGTTCTCCTACTTAGAAAGATGAGAGAGGTCTGTCATTTTCATGATGGGTACACTTCAACTATGAGAGATAAAATTAGAAAAAAAAAATCCAGGAAATCATATTGTAGGATTTTTAAAGAATTTAATTGTAAATCATGGTGGAAAATAAGTATTTGGTCACCCACAAACAAGCAAAATTTCTAGCTCTCACAGACCTGTAACTTTTTATTTAAGGAGCTCTTCTGTCCTCCACTCGTTACCTGTATTAATAGCACGTGTTTGACCTTGTTATCTGTATAAAGACACCTGTCCACAGCCTCAAACAGTCAGACTCCAAACTCAACCATGGCCAAGACCAAATAGCTGTCGAAGGACAACAGGAAGAAAATTGTAGACCTGCACCAGGCTGGGAAGAGTGAATCTACAATAGGCAAGCAGGTTGGTGTGAATAAATCAACTGTGGGAGAAACTGTAAGAAAATGGAAGACATACAAGACCATTGATAATCTCCCTCGATCTGGGGCTCCACGCAAAATTTTCATGAGAACGGTGAGCAAAAATCCCAGAACTACATGGAGGGACCTGATGAATGACCTGCAGAGTGCTGGGACCAAAGCAACAAAGGCTACCATCAGTAACACACTACGCCGAGAGGGACTCAGATCCTGCAGTGCCAGGCGTGCCCCCCTGCTTAAGCCAGTACATGTCCAGGCCCGTCTGAAGTTTGCCAGAGAGCATATGGATGATCCAAAAGAGGATTGGGAGAATATCATGTGTCAAATGAAAACCAAAATAGAACTTTTTGGTAAAAACTCAACTCTACGTGTTTGGAGGAAGAAGAATTCTGAGTTGCACCATACCTACTGTGAAGCATGGGGGTGGAAACATCATGCTTTGGGGCTGTTTTTCTGCAGAGGGGACAGGACGACTGATCCATGTTAAGGGAAGAATGAACGGGGCCATATATCGTGAGATTTTAAGCCAAAACCTCCTTCCATCAGTGAGAGCATTGAAAATGGACAATGGCTTCCAGCATGACAATGATCCCAAACAGTGGCTCCATAAAAAGCATATCAAGGTCCTGGAGTGGCCTAGCCAGTCTCCAGACCTCAGCCCCAAAGAAAATTTGTGGAGGGAGTTGAAAGTCCGTGTTGCCCCAAAACATCACTGCTCTAGAGGAGATCTACATGGAGGAATGGGCCAAAATACCAGCTACAGTGTGTGCCAACCTGCTGAAGACTTGCAGGAAATGTTTGACCTCTGTCATTGCCAACAAAGGTTATGTTACAAAGTATTGAGTTGAAGTTTTGTTATTGACCAAATACTTATTTTCCACCATTATTTACAATTAAATTAGTAAAAAATCCTACAATGCGATTTCCTGGATTTTATTTCTAATTTTATCTCTCATAGTTGAAGTGTACCTATGATGAAAATTACAGACCTCTCTCATCTTTCTAAGTAGGAGAACTTGCACAATCAGTGGCTGAATAAATACTATGGAGTGAGATCACTATCTTTAATACTAGAGTGCAAAATCATTTTAAATCAAGCGAAAACAAGAACTGTACGCTTCCAATGTCGCAACGCTGTTGCGTTGGAAGCGTACACAATATTACACAAAAAGCTGTTACGAGTCGCCATGGTGACTGGCTGGCGAACCGTTGAAATAAAACAGAAATATATATTTTATTTTATTTCTTTAATATTTATTTTACCGGGGGTAGGACCCAATGTGCGATTAGCTCCAGATGGAATTAGTGAACCAAAAGATGGAAAAGGGAAAAATGACCAAGCTAAGTTGGCGTGGCTGGGGATCAAACCCCAGGCTATAGCATTGGTAGTAACAGAGATCGGTATTGGGTGACGAAGAGGCGGGTAACGGGACGCCGGGACGAGGATAAGGTTCTGGCCCTACTCTAAAATTCTACACCCTAACGTTACCTACGAACCTCTGACGGTCTTCTAACTGCCAGATACCCCACTATCCCTGACAAAACCGCGAGAAAGATACCACCTTAAAGAAACGCCGTAGCGAGAAGGCAGTAAGATTGGTGATGCAGCAGCAACCTGCCAGAACACAGGAAAGCCTTATATAGCAGAGTAAGAAGGTGTTGCCAATCTATAATTAAACGCCGATTAAACAGGATCATAAGGGAACGCAAACTGAGCAGGAAACAGAGTCAACACTGACCTCTAGTGTCCAAAGGATGGAAGTCAGCGTGACCTTTAACAAAAGCGTACACAATACACACACACACACACACACACACACACACACACACACACAATATATATATATATATATTAGTATAGATTTTTTTTTGCCCTTCAGGGAACACACAAACACTCAAATAACACATCCTAGATCTGAATGAATGAAATATTCTCATTGAATACTTTGTTCTGTACAAAGCTGAATGTGCTGACAACAAAATCACACAAAAATCATCAATGGAAATCAAATTCTTTAACCAATGGAGGCCTGGATTTGGAGTCACACACAAAATTAAAGTGGAAAAACACACTACAGGCTGATCCAACTTTGATGTACTGTCCTTAAAACAAGTCAAAATGAGGCTCAGTATTGTGTGTGGCCTCCACATGCCTCTGTGACCTCCCTACAACGCCTGGGCATGCTCCTGATGAGGTGGCGGATGGTCTCCTGAGGGATCTCCTCCCAGACCTGAACTTAAGCATCCGCCAACTCCTGGACAGTCTGTGGTGCAACGTGACGTTGGTGGATGGAGAGAGACATGATGTCCCAGATGTGCTCAATCGGACTCAGGTCTGGGGAACGGGTGGGCCAGTCCATAGCTTCGAATGCCTTCATCTTGCAGGAACTGCTGACACACTCCAGCCACATCAGGTCTAGCATTGTCCTGCATTAGGAGGAACCCAGGCCCAACCGCACCAGCATATGGTCTCACAAGTGGTCTGAGGATCTCATCTCGGTACCTTATGGCAGTCAGGCTACCTATGGCGAGCACATGGAGGGCTGTGCTGGAGAGAACGCTGAGAGAACGCTGACCACTGACGCGAGGATTGCGAGGATCTGGCAACTCAGACTGGCAACGCTGTTTTGTAGCTGTTAGCAGTTTATTACCTTTGAACTATTTTAATTCCCGATCGAATCTATCGTATATAATCGTATATATAGTAGGTTTTTACAACATCTTAATCCTTTTCTTCTCGTACCGGCGGATTATATTTTTTGCGGCTAATCGTTATTTAGTAACTTTACAGGTATACCGGCTTGTGTTTGCAGTCATTAGCCATTAGCTAATTACCAGAGTTATGTCTTCTTTTGCAGTGGTGTGTGTTTTTATAACTTTTTTACAGTCTTTT
>JAJAGP010002589.1:0-107016 GCA_025084515.1 Ancistrus triradiatus
CTGATCCTGCCAGTCGCCTGGCTTGTCAAGTTGTGAAAGCTCCTCGCTAACAAGCTGCCGTTTGCACATGAAAGCAAACAGAAGGATTCCTTTCTACAAACAGCTCGACTGATCCAAATTTGCATACTAGACTCTCCTCCAGAGCTTCAGTCCAGCTAATGATCGGCAGCACTGATACAAGCTAAAAATAGGCTAAATGAAAGGGCATGAGGAAAAAACGTGATGATGGATTTCATCCTGAGGCAAGTTGCCGCGAATGTACATTACTGACTGTCAGAGGACCTTTACGGAAATGTTTCTCCCCCAAAGCTAATTTACAGAAAGGGTGTTGACAAAGTCCTTGTGATGTGTGACTTGATTACTTGAACCGCTGCTTAAAGGTTCTGATACGCCCACCTTCATTTTGATACTGAGCTTTACTCCCAGTTTTGGTTCATTTGCTATTTGGACAATAATTAATACACACGATTTAGTAGTACACAATTCAATATGGACTATTATGGTTTCATGGTTCACTTTTTATAAACGTAAACACACATTTGTGACACTGAATAATTCAGTCCTGTTCCCCCTAGCAATTCAGTGACTTTGCTAAAAAATAGATCAATAGGAAAACATTCACTGATCATGTAGAAACACCGTGGGGGCCAAATGTCTGAGACCACTAGTGAAAATGCTTCTATTTTGCATTTTTCTGAAGGTAAGTAAGCATATACAATTGAGTTATAAGTTGAATCTTTGGAAAAAAAGAGTACATAGTAATGTTACTGAGTGCCCTCGTAAGAGCTAGATGGGGTTTAGGTCAGGTAACAGTTGAGGAAAATCCATGACAGTCAGCACTCCTTGATCTTCTTTGGTCTTCAAGTAGTTGTTGCAAAGCTTTGAGGTGTGTTTTGGGTCATTATCCTGCTGCATTGGTCCTCATTCTTTAAAGTCTGTACGTTGGTATGAATCTGTGTTAAATTTGTTGTTGTTTCCATGGCCAAGCAGCTATATAAAGCCTTAGCTCATCAAGTGCTATAAAAAAATGACAAAAACAGAGATATAAAGCAGTGGTCTACATGATATGAACTAATAAGGTGGTACCTCAGTTCTCGACCATCTCAGAACTCGTCGAATTCGGCTCTCAATACATTGTGACTAGAAAAATTTGTCTAGGTTCTCATGGTTTGCTTGGTATACTTGCATAAACTTGTACGAGTCAAGCCACGTGATTCGTTTCAGCTGAAACATGATTCATGATTCATGATTCACAATTCAGTACACAGTGATTCAGTGATTCAGGATCGCAACAGCTCTTTCTCAGAGAAGATCTCCACTTATTTCAATGTGTTTTTCTTTATTTTTACATCTACAATAATGTACTCGTAGTGCAAAAGTCTCCATTGATCCTGAATAGCTTATACCATAATATACAGCTATAGAGCTCCACAGCTATACTAGAGAGTTAGTCTAGTAGAGTAAGTGTATTGACGGGACTACCAACCACTCGTTAAACTCCTCAGATCATGATACATTTAACTTGTGATGGATTTGTCGGAACATATCCCCTTCATAAATCAATGAGCACCTGTACAATACAACACCATTAATGCATGTTATGCCTTATGCTGTGTTGATTTTCTGGTTGTCTGGAATAGATTAATTCAATTTACATTATTCATTATGAGAAAAGTTTTCGGTTCTCGACAAGCCTTCTGGAAAAAATTAACTACGAAAACTGAGATACCACTGTATAACCATTTAAAAATGTACATTGAAACATAGTGTCTGTTACTACATTAATTAATGAATGAATGAATTAATTAATTCATTAGTTAATTCACTTTCTTATCTGATAAATCCTGGAGAGGGTCGCGGATTCCTGCAGTTGTATATAAAGTTTTGACACAGAAAGAAAAACCTTAACACTAAAACCTAATAATGAACAGTCACTGAAATTAAACTCTTATTAAATCGCTGACAGTTTTTACAACTCTGAGTCACATGGGCATTACAATTTACATTTACAATTACATTTACATTTACAGCATTTAGCAGACGCCCTTATCCAGAGGCGACTTACAATTGATACAATCTTACAATCCAAGCAATTGTGGGTTAAGGGTCTTGCTCAAGGACCCAACAGTGGCAGCTTGGCAGAGGTGGGATTTGAACCATGGACCTTCTGGTCCATAGTCCAGTAGCTTACCTGCTAGGCCACCACAGTCCCAATGAATACTCACAGATTGCTGTTGGTTGTAGTTCCCTAGTGCAGAAAGGTTAATGCCTTTTAAAAATTGTCCAGAATTCAAAATGCTATATTTTTTCCACTTGTAAGCAAAGCTTCTTCGGATTCTCATGGTCCTTTCCACTGTCTTTAACAAATCCTGGTAAGTAACATTTTAGCTACCAAGTAATATTTTAACTGAGATTGAAAAAGTTTGATAAGTAAAACATAAAATGTGAAATGCACAGCAGCTTAATCGATTTTTTATTTATCTTGACAATGTCCCATTCAAAAATATTGGTTTTTCATGTTTCATTGGCATGCACAGAGCTAAGACATCCAACATTTTTGTGGATAACTTGGAAGATGGACAGCTAGGCAGTTTGGGATAGTAGTACCCAAACTCTTGTGGCTGAATGGAAGTGAAACCGTACCATCATGTTCCAATTTCTAGTGGATAACAGCTGGGTACTGGGTATACCCTCAGAAGAGGTGGTGACAAACACCAGACACATATTATTATCTGTTTTTCTTATGTTCAGGTGTCCATAAACTTGTAGTCACATAGTACAATCAAACCCCGTTATCCAATTGTACAAATGTTTTGCATAATGAATCATCTGATAAGAGCCCAACATGCATTAATATCTATGGAAAAGCCCCTATCTCGTGGCTGTACGTTCAAATAAATACGTAACCTTTACCTCATGATTAACCACAGAATAAAACTAAATTGGAGCTTGTATGTAGAAAGAAAATGCAATTAGAAGCCTATCTGCTTGTGTTAGTTTTCAGATTGGCATCCATTGATAGCAGTTTATGAGTTTCAGATTGTGGGTTGCAGGCGATTCAACTCTGTATTAGTGTTCCATACAGACAGAATCATAAGAAAAAACAGGCATTAGGATTATTATAGTAATGTGGTTTCACACGTTGTAGCCATTTTCAATGAACTGTGTAGGCTGAAAGCACGGCACACAAAGGAATTAATTAATTAAATGTGGAAAAAAAGCTAAAGATACAACGTCTGTGTGCAAATTGACACGCTTGTTGGTTAAAAACATAAATTATCAGCGCTGTGCCAAGTTATGAGAAACCACCATTACCTTCGACCAGAAACCCCTCTACTGACCAGACTGACTAACTAAAACACAACTGCTCCCACTAAAACCTGACACTGACAGAAAGCTTGCTAATTGTATTAATTCCTCTTAATATTCACAGAAAATAATATTCTCTTTCTGCAGCACTCATGGAATTATTGTTGTAGATTTGTGATTGGGTTTTAGATAAATATAATCATTGACAAATAAATAACTCATAAATAGAAATGTTGGATTGCTGCAAAACTCAGAATTGCAGTTACAGTTGGCAAAAAAGTATTTAGTAAGCCAACTGATTGTGCAAGTTTCCTATTAGAAAGATGAGAGAGGGCTGTAATTTTCATCTAGGTACACTTCAACTTGAGATACAAAAATGAGAAAAAAAAGAAGTTAATTTGTAAATTCATGGTGGAAAAATAAGTATTGGTTCACCACAAACAAGCAAGATTTATGGCTCTCACAGAAGTGTAACGTCTTCTTAAGAACCTCTTCTGTCCTCCACTCCGTTTCCTGTATTAATGGCACCTGTTTGACCTCGTTCTCTGGATAAAAGCATCTGTCCACAGCCTAAAAACAGTCAGCTCCAAACTCAACCATGGCAAGACCAAAGAGCTGTTTTGAAGGACACCAGGAAGGAAAATTGTAGACCTGCGCAGGTGGGAGAGTGAATCTACAATAGGCAAAGTAGGTTGGTGTGAATAAATCAACTGTGGGAGCCAAATTGTAGAAAATGGAAGACATGGGTACAAGGACCACTGGTTTAACTCCCCGATCTGAGGCTCCACGCAAGATCTCATCCCGTGGGGTCAAAATGATCATGAGACGGTGAGCAAAAATCCCAGAACTACACGAAAAAAGGGACGATTGAATGGCCTGCAGAGATCTGGGACCCAATAACAAGGCTACCATCCGTATAACACACTATGACGAGAGGGACTCGAATCCTGCAGTTGCCAGGCGTGTTACCTCATGCTTAAGCCAGCTACATGTCCAGGCCTGTCTAAGTTTGCCAGAGAGATATGGATGATCCAGAAGAGGACTGGGAGAATATCATGTGGTCAGATGAAACCAAAATAGAACTTTTTGGTAAAAACCTGCATGAAGGAATGGGCCAAAATACCAGCTACAGTGTGTGCAAACCTGATGAAGACTTACAGGAAACGTTTGATTTCTGTCATTTCCAACAAAGGTTATCTTACAAAGTATTGAGTTAAACCAAATTTATTGACCAAATACTTATTTTCCACCATAATTTACAATTAAATTCTTAAAAAATCCTACAATGTGATTTCCTGGATATTTTTTTCTCTTTTTGTCTCTCATAGTTGAAGTGTACCTATGATGAAAATTACAGACCTCTCTCATCTTTCTAAGTAGGAGAACTTGCACAATCAGTGGCTGACTAAATACTTTTTTGCCCCACTGTATGCATCAGGCTGATATGTAAATGCTTACAAGCGTGGCCTGATTAGACTCTGAGTCTTGCAACAAGACGGCATAAAAGTGCTTACTCCGCTACCCTATAAAAAGGCTCCCAGAGGCTACATTTGGATAGTGTACCTCCTCGTGAGAGATCACAGACATGTCTCTACAACTCACCTGAAGACATTTTGCCCAGTTGACAGACTTTGAGAGTGGGCGCATCATTGGACTGAGAGAAGCAGGATGGTCGTTTGACAAACTCTTCGCCATCAAGGCCATTCTGACCTAGCTGTTAGGAGCACTGGGAGCAGGATTTTGTGAGGGTGTGCACCCTCACCCTCACTACACACCCCTGTCTCTGCCCAGACCACTGACAGCCAGCCACTGTCGCCTTTGTTGGCAGTGGTGTCGTGATTGAGAATCTGGACTGCTATGGACTGGAACCGTATTGCCTTTAGCGACGAATCCAGGTTGGTTTCATTCGATTACAACAACTTGGTTAGTTTTTTTTTGTCAGTGAATGTATATGAGACGTCTATAAAAGGAACCCCATTAAAATGTTTCTAAGAAAAGAACGCTGGAAGTATTTTATGTGACTTTCAATTTGTTTATCCTGCAGTTCCACAATGGCTATTGTGTTCCAAGCGGTCTTTTATTCCAGAAAATACTGTGGTACACAGAAAACACAATGAAGGATCTTTTGCACACTCAGTTTTGCAGTGGAAATTGCACCTGTTTACATTTTGTCTACAGCGTAGAAAGTTTGTGAGAAATTACAATGCAGTTTCTGTATAGTTTTCACTATATTTAGTGATTGTATGGATATTGGACTCACAGAAATCTCATCAGACACTCAAAGTTATATCCAAAAACATGGGACTTTGTCCCACTTTGATGCTACAAAAGATTTCACTCTTGAGCAGCTATAGATTAGGACAATAAATACTGGCTCACAGTTGCCATTCCAATTCATCTTCAAAGTGTCTGATGGAGTTAAGGTCAACGGTCATCAAAGTTGGCAAACCATTTCTTTCTGGACTTTTGAACAGAATTTTGAGGAATTGACTTGTTGGGGTGGTGGAAACTTATGAATGTGTCATAGTGAGAGTCACAACCCATTCTGCTGCCATTGTTTGTACATGGATATACCTTTGTGTTTTATATTATGAACCTGTTAGCAGTGACTGTGACTGACATAACAGAGATCACTAATTAGGAGAGGTGTCTACATAATGAGTTAAAGTGGGCCAGGATGAATTGGCATCTTACTCCGGCACACTCATTTAGAAAATATTAAAGAAATCTCAGCATGTGGCAGGTAATAATCTGCTGAGAAATGTGCCAGGTGCAGAACCATACTTGGTAAGCTAATGGACTTCATTAACATGTAATCTTAGTGTCACGATCCATATTCTAATGTAGCAGTAAGCTTTACTTTACAGCCCCCTTCACAGTCACATGCAGGTCCATTACCTTTCACAACCGTTGGACAGTTCCACACTTTCCATAATAACCTCTGGCCATATAGTGCACATTATCATAGCTCAACACAGCTGTTTATCTCGATGAACATCAATCATGTTGTTTTATTCGAAGATCCATATTCATCGAGTTAATTAAAACTGACTAATGAAAGCAGCGCTTTTTGTCCAAGATACTAATTGAGCATCATCCATCAGAGAGCTTGAAATGTTCCTTCAGATCTCAGCCTGTTGAAATCCAACATGCAGCAGTGTGAATTTTAATGCTAACTTAGAGACAGCAGCACCCCTGTGAGTTGCTGTGATAAAAGAGTGTGAGATAGAGATAGAGAAGGAAAACAAAAGAGACCAAGAGTCAGGTGTTTCTAACAGGATAATAGTCAGATTCTCTCCTTTGAAGAATATAATTCGGGAGGAATGTGTTGCCATGGAGGGCTAGCACCATCTCATTTTTTAAAATTGGTTACTCATCACTTGGAAACAACACTGTTACACTGACACATCTTTTACATATTATCTAACTGTTTCCCTGCTTAGTTTCTCCCTGGTCTTCATTAAGATGATTCATAATAAATCAGAAGGCCATGAGAACAGATTTTCCATCAGAAAAGAAAACACGATATGGCAGTGATGGCTCTGTGGTTAAGTTACTGTACTATTAACCAGGAGGCCTGCAGTTCAAGCCCCAGCACTGCCAAGCAGCCATTGTTGGGCCCCTGGGCAACACCCTTAACCCACAACTGCTTGGATTGGACATCTGCTAAATACTGTAAACAAAAAAGAAAATCATAAAGAGGAAATGACATGTTAATATACAAAGCTTTCAAATTCAGAATTCATTTAAAGTCCAAATCATTTCTGTAATGCTTTTAACAATATAAACGTTACAAACCATCATACAAACCAGCCAGTGGCGACATTGGAAAGGAAACAGTTCCTGAGGTGCATGCTGAAGAGACTTTAAGAGGAATCAAGCTCACATGGGAAACCCATCCTCCTCTGGATGAGACCAGACAATAGGATTAAGTTCTTAAGAGTCCTTGTCTGGCAAAATTCATAATTCATAATTCAATCAAGCTTCCTCATCTCCCCTCTCTAATTTGTGTACCAACAAGTGAGCATAAGGTCTTTGTGGATTGTAATTAGTGGGAAATTAAAGGGGCATCCTTACTCATTAGACTCGTGTTACACACAAGGCTTCGGAGGCATTTAAAGAGGAAGTAACTGTCATGTTCATTCTGGCCCATTGTAGTAAAGAGAACTTCTTCTCTTCTTCTGGCAGAATTCTTTACAGACAACATTTCACCCCTACTTATGCAGGAACTTGTTCATCCTTCTCGTGTTTATATGGGAGCTCGTGGAAAATCATGCATAATGCATTATTTAATGGACCAAGGGTCTTTTCAGGGATCATGAAACAGTCACAGTGTGTGAGCAGCTTCACTGCTTATTCATGCTCATGCATGCTTTTGTATATGTCTGTATGAATCACAGTCAAAACATCAGTGCCATTTAACAGGATTGCTAAATAGCAATTCTAAAGCCTCTCTGGCTGACATTGTGCTCTGCTAGATAGAAACAATGTTTGTGTGAACTTAGTGCTTTGAGAAGTCTAGAGGGAAGCATTTCCTGAATAAAATGCATACTTTTACTCCAATACATTTGACCTAAGCATCTTCACTGTCTGATGTAAAAAAAAACAGCAGGTTTGACGAATTTGTGATTCTAAATTGCAAGTTAGATCATTGGCTGGCTAAGCATGTCAGTCTGCAAGTACAACGTCCTTTCAAAGCCATGGATACATTTTGATTTCCATTCAAGTTCAGGCATGTCAGGTGGTAGCGACAACATGAGTAGTATTCCACTCAATAAAACTAATTTCAGGATGGAATCGGAAATAGACCGCACCTTCTACTCCCAGCGATTAACACCCGTGGCCATATTTGCAATAAATGTCTTTTATGTTGGAGTGAAAGACATTTCATGAGTAGCAGGGTTGTGTAGCAGCTCCAGCGTCCTCAGGCCAATCCTGAGCTTAAAATCCACAAGTCTAGCTCCTGTTAGGTTGATTGGGGTTTCTAAACTGCCCTTAGTGACTGAATGCACCCTGTCTGGTGTTGTTCCTGCCTAGCACCCTATGAGTGAGGAGGATCTACATGCCCAGTTGTGGGCAAATGTGTCATAAAGGCATGTCTAGCAGTCAATGATCTGCTCGACATGAAACCGACAGAGCCTTTTTATAGGGCACCGGGGGGAAACAGTTTTATGCTCTCTTGTGGCAAGACCCAGTGTCTATCAGTACCCACCTGTAATCATTGACATATCTGTCTGCGAAATAACTGCGTGACGAGTCTTGCAGCAAACCGACATTTCTATCTGGGTGCTTTATTTTTTTTGTCAATGAATACATGTGTGTATATGCATCATCTGATTAGCAGCTTTAGTGATTGAAGAAACAGTAGAGCCTCTTCTTCTGACCTTATGACATCATCACCCTGTAGCATTACAGCAGATGGCAATCAATGCTGCTGTCTCTCACACAGCAGCAAAGCAATAAAGCTAAAGTTCAACAGCAAACCTCGCTGTGGAGAAGAACAGCACCCTGAATGGAAAATATGTGAATGAGTAGTCCTGGGAGGAAGACCAGCTGAGAGAGCTGAAAGGTATCTTAGGTAGAAGGATTGAGAGGTTCTCATTAAGTTTTGAGGATGTACATATGATGTATAACTGACAGATTAAAAACAAGAACGACATAATAATTGTTAGAATTACAGTTAGAACAATTTTGAAGAAGCACACATTATTACTCTATGGCAACTTGCATGCCACATTTGAAATGGTTGTTGGGAAACAGTATGTGTATTTTTAAGTATTTTAAAAGTCTGTTTCCTTGGTTTACATTGGTTAAGTGTAGGCTTCAGTCATTGTCTTTCCAGCCTAGGTCAGCCTGGTCTCACTAAAATGAGTAAATATCAATATCCCATACTGTATACATGTTCCATTGGCAGAAATGCACAGAATAACAGCAATGGTTGTAAATACTGCATGAAGAAACTATGGATCACAAGTATTCTCTGTGCAAATATTATTGGCTGGTCTTTCTTGTAGCTGTATACTGTATGTACCAATGTTTGGAGACCTTGTTGTCTAGTTCCTGCTGTATCACACAACAGCTCTCAATCTAAGTGCTAGGGCTAATATGAAACAATACCATAGAACCTGGAAGAGACTGCTAATTCTTACATGATGAGTATGAGCTAACAGACATTCACTGAAAATAGGAGGAAGGGCTAGGCCATTCTTTCCACCCAGAGAGTCAGCACAATTAGGCTATATTTGAATCTCATCCAGCTGGCGATGTCATCATTAGGATGTTGGTGCGATAGGGTGTGAACACTGTACATTCAGTGTGTAATGTAACCCTGAGTATAGGAGTGTATTAACCTGAACCCATACTCTACATTTTAACAAAGGAGTTTTGAAACGCAGGTTATATTCAGTACTGTGCAAAAGTCTTAAGGCAAATATAAAATGTAAAATGTACGTATAAGTTTTTACAAATAATTAAAGTCAAAGTTTGAAGAACTATGACTTCAAAGTAATATGTTCATGCATTGGTACAGAAGAGCGCAACCTTGCCCTTTAGTGAGGGAATGCTTTGCACTCTGTAGGGGGATGTCCTTGCCACAAGAAACCAACTGCTAGCAAAGTGAGCCCAAACCTTTGGCCACCACAAGGGGAGCTATGCTATACAACCACAAAGGGGCACCTTGCCCTCATGCACCCATGAGAGGGTCCTCACATTGCCAGAGGCTGTATATGAACCAGTGTGGCTCAGTTGGTAGGGCACTGGTTTGCAATACTGTGTCACCAATGGTTTGTGTCCTGTGTCTGAGATTAAGTTTGTCTGTCAGTTTCCTGTGGCATAGTGTGCGACTCAAGGAAAGGGGAATCCCCTTGTGAGGGGAACACAGACAGAAAATGGATGGAACCTCAATCAAGGAACTGCTACAAAACTGACTGGTGATAAAGTGACCGCATGCTCCGTGATGACCCCAAGGAGGCTGTACTACACGGCCATATTAGAGAGCTCTGATTATAGGGCAAGAGCCCACTTCCTTACCTGCAGGTGTACCGTGATTCCAGGTTCTGTGCCAACCTTCCTTGAACCTTCCATCTCGGGGGCCCAGTTCTTATTCCAGGTATTTGATGTCTATTTTTCTTTCTTGGGTTGGGGGTAGAATGTGCCTGACAAGAGACACCCCACACAACAGCAATGATTGTTAAAGTAAAAACCTATATATAAAAAAACTATGAATCTCAAGTATTCTCCCTACAAGTATTATGAAGGTATTTACCTTGTTGTCCATTTCCTGCTTTATCACACAACAGCTATCAATCTGAGTGTGTAAGAGCTAATATGGAATATGTGAAGCCAGACCTGCATCTTTTCAAACTGCACCTTTTCAGCACCGAGATGATGAGCCACATGTTACCACTCAGGTGAATTAAATGCATTGGATTGGAGTACTCTGTGTGGATCATACGACAGTTACAAATAGTTTCTGTTTCAGAACTAGTTTCTATTTGTAGCGGCAAACTGACCTACCAGGATGGTTAATTTGAAACAAGTGGAAAAAGAAGAACTGCGTAGGATATTTAAAGAATTTAATTGTAAATCATGGTGGAAAATAAGTATTTGGTCGCCCACAAACAAGCAAGATTTCTGGCTCTCACAGACCTGTAACGTCTTCTTTAAGAAGCTCTTCTGTCCTCCACTCGTTACCTGTATTAATGTCACCTGTTTGCCCTTGTTATCTGTATAAAAGACACCTGTCCACAGCCTCAAACAGTCAGACTCCAAACTCAACCATGGCCAAGACCAAAGAGCTGTTGAAGGACACCAGGAACCAAAATTGTAGACCTGCAACCAGGCTGGGAAAGAGTGATGAAGCTACAAATAGGCAAGCAGTTGGTGTGAAATAAATCAACTGTGGGAGAATTGTTAAGAAAAATGGAAGACATTACAAGACCACTGATAATCTCCCTCCAATCTGGGGCCCCACACAAGATCTCCACCCATGGGGTCCAAAATGATCATGAGACCGGTGAGCAAAAACCCCAGAACTACACGAAGGGACCTGATGAATGACCTGCAGCGAGCTGGGACCAAAGTAGACAAAAGGCTACCACAGTAACCACACTTACGCCGAGAGGGACTCAGATACTGCGTGCCAGGCGTGTCCCCCTGCTTTAAGCCCGAAGAGGATTGAGAGAATGTCATGTGGTCAAATGAAACCAAAATATACTTTTTGGTAAAAGTCAGCTGGAGGAAGAAGAATGCTGAGTTTTGCATCTCAAGAACACCATACCTACTGTGAAGGCATGGGGGTGGAAATATCATGCGTTGGTCTGTTTGTTCTGCAAAGGGGACAGGACAACTGATCCGTGTTAAGGGAAAAAGAATGAAAGGGGCCATGTATCGTGAGATTTTTTAAGCCAAAACCTTCCATCAGTTTGAGAACACTGAAGATGGGAACGTGGCTGGATCTTCCAGCATGACAATGATCCCAAAACAAACCGCTCAGGAAACGAAGGAATGGCTCCCGTAAAAAGCATTTTCAAATCCTGAAGTGGCCTAGCCAGTCTCCAGGGCTCAAACCTCATAGAAAATGTGTGGGGGAGTTGAAAGTCCGTGTTGCCCCAAAAACATCACTGCTCTAGAGGAGATCTGCATGGAGGAATGGGTCCAAATACCAGCTACAGTGTGTGCAAACCTGGTGAAGACTTCAGGAAATATTTTGACCTCTGTCATTGCCAACAAATGTTATGTTAAAAAGTACTGAGTTGAAATTTTTGTTATTGACCCAATACTTATATTCACCATGATTTATTTCCCCCATGATTACAATTAAATTCTTAGAAAAATCCTACAAAGTGATTTCCTGGATTTTTTTTTTTCTCATTTTGTCTCTCATAAGTTGAAGTGTACTATGATGAAAATTACAGACCTCTCTCATCTTCGAAGTAGGAGAAAAACTTGCACAATCAGTGGCTGGACTAAATACTTTTTTGCTCCACTGTAACACTGTGTTCAGACAATGTCCAGATTGCATATTATGCAGTTTCGCAGAACGTATCGTGAACGTTTGCACATTTTACTTGAATCAATGTCAAGAAGTTGCTCCTGTGGCTCGGACTTATGAGTCAGCTGTTGGAAACAGCAGTACATGAGGCCTTGGGTTCAAAACCTGGGAAGGCTTGCAACATAAAATTTGGGTAGTGCAGATACAGGGCCCTGTACTGGATTGGCATCCCATCCTGTGCTCAGTGCTCAGTGAGATAGGCTCCTGCCCCTGGGTCTAAATGGAAGCTTTCACTCTTAATATCAAGGATAACAAAATATTACTGTGGGTATATAGAAACACTACACTATTGCTGTTGTAGAGTCTTGTAGAAAAGACATTCTAGTCAGGTAGTGATTCTTTGTCAAAAATGGTGTGATTTCTAGGCTATCTGAAGCTCTGTGCATATGTTCCTCTTCTTTAGTCCTGGTACCGTGGTGGGGGGTGGGGGTGTTGTAACCCTGCGCTGTAGGGGTGCTTAGTCATGCTTTGTATTACTAGGCATGCAAAGATTATGACAACACCTGGACTAACAGTTTTGTAGCTGAAAATGTTATTTAATGATTTAAGCAGAATGTAGATTATTTAAGAAAAACCTCAGAATAAACTTTCAGGACATAATGCACATGAGTTTGAAGTCACTGACTCAAAAAGGAAAAACTGCATGCTTATTGGAAACAGTATTGGAAAGTCACGTAGGTATAATCTTGATTAGATGAAGCACCCAGGTTGAGTGGGAAAATGCCTTAGGAATAAATATGCCACTTCGAAGTCCACTTGAGTAATGCAAAATGAAGACTGTTACAAAATCACCTTTTTTTCCTTTGGAAAACCATTCATTTTCATGGTGGTACATTGGCAAAGCCATGCAATGGCTGAAAATCATTGTATTTTAAGTACTGGACTTTCCTATCATAGTGGCAGGTGCATCCTGACCCTCCACTACTCCGCATAGCCATTCAGAATATTAAAAAGTCAGGACTCGTGGGTCCTTATCCGGAAATTAGCAACAGAAAATTGATGAAATGCATGAAGCTACATAGAGACAATTATGCCAGGTAGGATCATGAATACTAATACAGACCAGGGACCCATGATGCATATTTTACTTGTTTTTGCTCTATAACATCAGTTGCAAATTAGCTGAGGTATGCTAGAACAAAGAAATAGACAAAACGTTTACATTTAAAGTACACTTCATGGGATTAAATATTACTTTTGAGTGGTTTTCATTCTGTATAAACTCAAATTGAGTTTACAGGACTGCCACCATCACTGCTTGACTGAGCTAGCGTGATTATACTTTCAACTATGATTCGTTTAGGTCCATGCAGCTCCCTCTGTGATGAATTTAGACATTTGAATCAGTCATGCATTACCATGAGTTATAGAGTGCCCTGTTCATATACAATATTAATCTCTTTATTTTAATTCAATCCAATAATGTGCAGGAGCAGCAGCCTCATTTATCAAGCAGACAAATATTGTAACAGTAAAGACTGGCACATCATGTCACTTCTAAATGAGACGATTTCTAAAGAATGTCACAACCATAACACATAATGCTTTATAAAGAGAAATGCTTTTTTTTTCCATCTACAGTCTCTCGGTTCATTCAAGTCTTTAAAATTCACAGCGTAGGTTAAAAATGCTATAATGTCTCAATGTAATTAATAATAAATAAATATTAAGTAAATATAATATTGTCAATAAGCCCACATTTTAATGATTATTAAACTTTTTCTTATGACTGACACATGAAACTGGTAACACAATGTGAACCATGCAACTATAATTCATTTAAATCTTATTAATGTTATAAAACAGAGATGGGGACTTGAGTCAACTCTTTACTCACTTGACTCAAGAAGACCTCTACTCAGCAGTAACAGCTCACATAAGATCAGTGCTGCAACTCAAATCTGATTTATTGCCATCAAGTGATTTATCTTCTTAAACGGAATTGAATACTGTGGCATCAGTGGGGCTCGTTGTATTGCGAGCCAGGGATTTGCTGACCTGGCGGCTCATGGTGTGACCTGTGAGACTAGGGAATTAAGGGTTGTCTCTCTAGCTCATGACTTTTGCAGTATTATGGTTCTTGGACTTTCTGTTTTATGTTAGTACCGTATTTTTCGGACCATGAGGCACACTTAAAATCCTTTAATTTTCTCAAAAATCAACAGTGCGCCTTAAAATGCGGTGCGTCTAATGTATGAATTAATTCTGGTTGTGCTTTCTGACCTAGAACCGATTGTAGATGGTACACGGCGCTCATAAATCTGTCAAAATGTTTTAGCACGGCCTTGGTAAGTTACGAAGCTCACGGCCACCGTAGTGCGCAGCATCACGGAGTAATACGGTATGTGCTTCAGCATTAGGGTACGTGCATTCATTCATTCATTTTCGAGCGGATTTCAAACACAACGCAACGCTATCAGTCACGCAGTACAACATGGACATAGAGCAGCTGTGAGAGAATTCAACATTAACGAATCAATGGTACGGAAGTGGAGGAAGCAAGAAGACGCCCTGCGCCAGGTAAAGACCAAACTGAGCTTCCGACGGAACTTAAGAGTTTTGTTTCATTTCATGTGCCTTATAACCCGGTGCGCTTTATGTATGAAAATATACCCGTTAGCAGCCGATCGTTGATATTGCGTCTTATAATCCGGTGCGCTTTATGGTCCAAAAAATACGGTAGTTGACATTTTGGGTCTCTGGCAGTTAAGGTGGCCATCAACAAGATCAACAAGAACCGGCTGATCAATCAGCTCAGGCTGATGGAGCTAGTTTGCCCTCCTGTCAGAGGATGCCAGACGAGACAAGGTAGGTGACTGACATGGCATATGTTGACAGCTCGTAAACAGCACCCAGCTCTGATCCTGGTGTTCCTTCTTTTCTTTGTGAGCGCAATAATGCTAACACTTTACCATTACATTACATTTACAGCATTTAGCAGACGCCCTTATCCAGAGCGACTTACAATTTATACAATCTTACAATCCAAGCAATTGTGGGTTAAGGGCCTTGCTCAAGGACCCAACAGTGGCAGCTTGGCAGAGGTGGGATTTGAACTCTGTACCTTAACCACTAGGCCACCACAGTCCCTTTACCAGGGTGGGAAGTGAGGAGTTCAGCAGTTTGCCGATGTCTGTGATCTGACACAACCACTAAATGAGACAGAATAAAATGCTACATGCAGCAAATGTCGTATTTATAGCAAACAGGCAAAACAACTGGTTGGCTGGCATATATGCTAGCTAGGTGATGTTGTCAGCTAATCTAGTTGAAGGTTTAGTAGATTACAGATCAGATTCTTTTGAAACTGGCTGATGATTTCGATTAGTATTATGCTAGCTCACTAGCATACTTGGTATTAATCTACAAACTAAACAGTGGATTTAGGTTGTACTGCTCCTACCCTTAACACTGTATATAACTGCGTGGATTGTGTAATGTCCAGTATTTATTTGCAATAAAATTTAAGTGAATGTCATATTCAGTCTACTTTTTGTACTGAATCTACAACATTTCGCATACACCCTTATCCAGAGTAAGTTACAACCAATACAACATACATTCGCTTATCACCTCCTTGTTTCTACACTCACTGTCCACTTTCCACTTACCATATAGAAGCTCTTTGTAGTTCTACAATTACAAACTGTAGTCCATATGTTTCTCTACATACTTTGGTCAGGACCTCCACAGATCAGGTACCATTTTGGTGGAAGATCATTCTCAGTACCGCACTAACACTGATGTGGCGGTGGTGTGTTAGTGTGTGTTGTGCTGGTATGAGTGGATCAGACACAGCAGTGCTGCTGGACACCTCAGTGTCACTGCAGGACTGAAAAATAGTCCACCAACCAGAAATGTTCAGCCACCAGCACCCTGTAGGGAGTGTCCTTTGAGTAGTGATGAAGGATTACAGGTTGACTAACACAAACTGTGCAACAACAGATGACCCACTGTCTCTGACTTTTCATCTACAAGGTAGAACAATGTTGTAGATGTGTCTAATAGAGTGCACTCCACTCATACCACCAAAAGACACACTGACACACCACCACATCACTGTCACTGCAGTACTGAGAATGATCCACCACGCAAATTGTATCTGCCTTAGTCCTGACCATTAAAGAACAGAGTAAAGGAGATGCACAAAGTATGCAGAGAAACAGATGGACTACAGTCTGTAATTGTAGAACTACAAAGTGCTTCTATATGGTAAGTGGATCTGATAAAAAGGACAGTGAGTTCAGAAACAAGGAGTACCTACTTGAGTGCCCAGGGAGTGTACAATCCAAGCAAATGTGAGTTACAGGCATTCTTCAAGGGCACAGCCTTGGCATTTCATTTGCCAATTGAAGCCGGTTTCTTCCGGTGAATAGTCCGGTACCTTAGCTGCTATGGCACCACAGTCCCTGTATGGTTAAAGTAACTACGTTTTGATGTCAGACACTTGATAATCAGGAATACCCATTTTTAATACTGACTTCAAAGAATCTCAGTTGTGAATAATAAACTAGTTGTGTGTACATCTGTATTCATGCAAATAAAGAGATTATAATTTCTGAATGGAATAATGTTCATGAGGCCTGGTAAAACGGGATTTAAGCATAAGTTTCCAGTTTACAAAGCAATAGGCCATGTTGAAGATAACAAAAAAGAATCATGCTGAGCAATTAAAACATTTCAGAATGGGGCTATGTAAACTATGAAGTTTTGGAGGTGTATAACTTCTATGGCAGTATAGCAATGACAAATGTGTTCCGATATGGAACCCAAGTGCGCGTCTCTCACAAGACTATACCATTAAGAGCAGTGCTTATACGACGTAACCCCCAGTGGAAATGAATCTGGCAAGGCAGGTTTCATCCATCTACACAAAAGCTTGTGTTTTTATTCAAGCAAGACGACAAAGACATTGATGTAAGTAACAGTTACGCTCATCATGAGGAGTTTGAATACAAGGTCACCTTCTTCAGAAACTCTTCTGCAGCCCTACTGCTTAGAAATACATTAAAAAAACCTCCGCACTGCATGCTAACTAGGATGGGACTATTTTCATTAAGTGTAAGATTTTCAGCCAGCCTGTACAATAGCCTTTGTGCATTACATGTAAACCATTTTCCGAACGCTTTGGGGTTGGATGTTTTGTTTCTTTAAAAGTACCCATGAGATCACTCACTCAGAAAGTCTCTTAATTACTGCCATTAATACTAACAGGGAGAGATAGCTCACAGCGCTGAATCATGGGTCTGTATCAAGCAGCTTATTCCACTCAGTATGGAAAAGAGTAAGTTACATAATCATTGCACATTGCAGAACACTGGAGCAAAAAAAAAGTATATTTTAAAGACTTTCCCTAGAGAACAGACTGCACAATTCAGCTGAGACGGAAAAGTTTAGTTTACATTTTAAATTCTGCCCTTCTCTGCACCAATTGCCGTTCGCTTGGTGCTAGACCAGAAACATGTACTGCATATCTGTGGACTATAATGCATCATCTGTGGACAGTGACCATGAGGTATGACAGTATGACCAGGCTTAAAAATAGGTCCTATTCAAAGTGTAATTTTAGAGCAATTCATAATTTAGCTGAAAATCCATTAACATGCCTCTAAGATTTAAATACAGAGAAAAAGTGAGGGAGTCGAGCAAGATGGTAGTTTGCTCAACAAAGGTTCTTTTAGTGTACCTTTCCCAATCTGGCTCTCGTCTCACTTCAAATGCAACTGTCTTCATAGCGCTTCGGTTCTCAATGGCCTCTCCTCAGCAGTCACGACATGTTTTATTCATAATCTTTTAATTTACATTCAAGGACCCATTACTGTTGAATGCAAATTTCAACAGAACAACAAAATAAACACTGTTTATGAGAACGGCACTACATACAGCATGTGATTTTTAGGATCACTCAGCTCCTCTATAAAGCTCTATTCATGTGAAGTAATTATTTCATTTGCCCGTTTTACCCCTGCATTATCCTGGTTGGGGTCACAGGGTCTGGAGAACATCCTGCAATTCATGGGATGCAGATGAACACGCATCCTGGACGCCCCATTCCATTACTCGGGGCAAGAAGAGGGTCACTTTGCTGCGCCGAAGAAATCTCCCCCGTCTGCCACCCCTTCCACAGACAGGCAATTATGTGTCTGTGTGATGCCCAACCCAGCTTGAAGGCACTGCGGTGCAGCTCTGACACTCAAGCACCAAGTGAAATAGGATTAGAATATTTTTAACAAACCTAAAAATTTGCAGACACCCTGTCCAGCCTATTATGAACATGTGCATCACACACAGGCAAACACTGGCAGTAGATTGGATTGTGGTACAGTTATTAAAAGTCACCTTCCTGCCCTGCTGTAGCTGCTGTTTTTGTGGAGTCATGAAGTGGTAGGCAGGACCCCTGTTGATAACGGAGTTCTGAAGTACATGGTACATAGACATCACCTGTCCATGACTGAAACACTCAGCTCCAAACTGTGACAGAAGGAACAATATTTCATCTTAAGGGCAATTTTAATCATCAGCTAGAGCGCAGTACAACAGTCAAGAGCATATTTGACTCTGGAGCAAAAGACGATCACATTCTCTGGTGTGCATATTTGGCAGTCTATGGATGAACATAGGTTTGGAAGAACCCCAAATCAGAAAAAGTCCAAGACAGTAGGAAAACGCAAATCTTGCAATTCAACGCATATATAATGCAGACGTATATTATGTTTTTCTGTACAACTTTCATTTCAGTTTGTAAATATCATTCCCCTGATTTAGACCTCCAAACATTCCAAAAAAATAGTTTTTGATGGGCAATTTAGGGCTAGTAAGGAGGAAAAAAACAAATCATAACGAAACAATGCAATTTCAAATAGGTGCTATCTACAGGTGATATACTCATGATTTGGTACAAGAGGCAGTATCCTAGAAAGGCGAGCCTTGAGGAGAAACTATGGGCAAGGATCTCCAGATTTGCAACAAATGCATGAGAAAAATGAAAGGTTGAAAAACATGTTTTCAAAACATGTACCAAAGAAGGAGCAGATAAGGATTTGCACATTTCACCTTCCACAAGTGCATAATATAGCATGGAACGATTCAAGGAATCTGGAGGAATGTCAGTGCGTAAAGGGCAAAGCAGAAAAGTACACTGAGATTTGAGTAGCATATGCTGCCTTTCAAGAGGACATCTTTTCCAAGGACGGTCCATGAATCTTTCAAGAAGTCATGCAAAACCACATGCTGCACACATTACAAAGGCATGGCTGATCAATAACAAGGTACAGGTCTGCGACTGGCTGGGCTGCCTGTAGTCTTGGCCTGTCCCGGAGAGGCATATGTGGAAAATCTTTACAAAAATGAGGACAATGACAACCTGTACAGTTGCACACCTAAGAAGAATGGGACAAAATACCACTTTGAAAAACACTTCATCCCTCACTGCCAAAAACATCTTTTAAGGGTTGTGAGAAGGAATGGCAACAGACCAATCTTCCTAAGGTTTTGGATTTCTACAGGCCTGAAATGGCAGGAATGAAGGTGATTAACAAATGAAAATGAACTTGACCAGACCAAAACAGAAAGATTCCTTGGGTGCATTAGTTGAAAAGAAAATAAAACGTTGCATTTTCCATCCGTACTAAAATTTTCTATGATCTAAAGCACAGGGGCGCAAAAAAGTATGTAGTCAGCCACTGATGAGCAAGTTCTCCTACTTAGAAAGATGAAAGAGGTCTGTAATTTCACATAGGTACACTTCAAAATATGGAGGACAAAATGAGAAAAAAGTCCCGAAAATCACAATGTAGGATTTTAAAGAATTTAATGTAAATCTGGTTGGAAAATAAGTATTTGTCACCCACAAAAAAGCAAGAGTTCTGGCTCTCACAGACCTGTAACTTCTTCTTTAAGAACCTCTTCTGTCCTCCACTCGTTAACTGTGGCCACCTGTTTGACTCGTATCTGTATAACAGACAACCTGTCCACAGCCTAACGTCAGACTCCAACTCAACCATGGCCAAGACCAAAGAGCGTCGAAGGACACAGGAAGAAATGTAGACTGCAAAGTAGGAAGAGTGAATCTACAACTAGGCAAACAGGGTGGTGTGAACAAATCAACTGTGGAGAAAACTCGTAAGACATACAAGACATTGATAACACGCCTCGATCTGGGGCCCCACGCAAGATCTCATCTCGGGGGTCAAAATGATGCATGAGAACGCTGAGGCAAAGTCCAGACACTACACGGAGGGACCGATGAAGACTGCAGAGAGACGGGGACCCACAGTAACAAGGCTACGATCAGTAAAACTACGCTGAGAGCGGACTCAGATCAGAAGTACCAGGCGGGTCCCCGCTTAAGCATACTTGTTCCGGCCGTCTGAAGTTGCCCAGAGAGCAGATGGATGATCCAGAAATTAGGATTGGGAGAATATCATGTGGTTCAAGATGAAAACCAAAATGAACTTCTTGGTAAAAAACTCAACTTGCCGTGTTTGGAGGAAGAAGAATGCTGAGTTGCAAATTACCCCCCCTACTGTGACGCATGGGGGTGGAAACATATGCTTTGGAGCTGTTTTTTTGGCAGAGAGGGACAGGACGACTTCATCGTGTAAGGAAGAATGAACGGGGCCATGTATCGTGAGATTTAAGCAAAAACCTCTTTCCATCAGTGAGAGCATTGAAGATGGAACGTGGGGGTTTCCAGCATGGACACATTGATCAAAACACACTGCTCGGCAACGCAGGAGTGGCTTCGTAAAAGCATTTCAAGGTCAGGAGTGGCCTACCCAGTCTCCAGACCTCAACCCCCTAGAAAATTTGAGGGAGGGAGTTGAAAGTCCGTGTTGCCCCAAAATACACTGCTCTAGAGGAGATCGCATAGAGGAATGGCAAATACAGCTACAGTGTGTGCAAAACTGGTGAAGGACGTACAGGAAATGTGTGACCTCTGCCATTGCCAACCAAAGGTCAAAGTACTGAGTAAACCAAATTTCTTGACCAAATATATTTTCCACCATAATTTACATGAAATTCTTTAAAATCCTACAATGTGATTTCTGAATTTTTTTTCTCATTATTGTTCTCATAGTTGAAGTGTAAGCTATGATTGAAAATTACAGACCTTCTCTCATCTTTAAAGTAGGAGACCTTGCACAATCAGTGCTGACTAAATACTTTTTGCCCCACTGTACATTTAGAGAATGGGCGTTTTAAGTGGCAAACATTTGGAAAGCTCTTTTTGTCTTAAGCATGACAATGTTTGCATGCACACGTAAGATACATATAGAAATGGCTGACGGCCCAGCATCCGACCTGAAACCCATACAAACATCTTCGGGATGAATTTAAATGCAGACAGCCAAAAAGGTTATATCTACAACTAGTGACATTCTTCTTTAGACGTGGAAGGCTGTTAGAAACCAACTGCATATTGATTCCAATGATTTTCCAAGGAGCGGACACATGCACTGGCTATCTGGCATATAATTTGAAAGAAACGCTGGCCCTGAATAATTAGACTGAATAAATGTTATTATTTGTATATATCTTGCGTTGCGCTGATGAACACCTCATACACATAACACAAGATGTCCGAGACCGTATGCACCAGTCATTACCTTTTATTTCATTTTCTCCTCTACATGCACTTATAATGTGATGTACCATTAGTGGTATTCAGTGTTAGGTCTTTAAAATCAGTTACTTTTTTGGAACAGAAGGAAGTCTGACGTATGCCAGGTACACAAATCATACAGCAAGATGAAGTGTTAAAAGGAATGGAAGAAAATCACTCTGCAGTTTAACTTCACGCTTCATTCGCCATTTCCTGACGGGAAAAAAAGCAAAGCCATCAGCTCTACTTGCTTCAAAAGAGTCCTGGAGTTTCCTACAGCCTTTTTAAAAAATCTCTAGTTCTTTGTGTAGAAACTGTTTGGAAAGACAAAGTGTCCCTAAGGCCATGCATGCATGAATTAGCTGAGAAGAAAGCATTTAATGTGGCATGATGCGTGGCTGACAGGAGAATGGGATATTTAAAATTATTTCAGGCACTTATAAAAATCTCCCGAGTCCTTGGCTACACCGTGCTTCGTTGTAGTTCATATGCTGAACAACTGCTACCCTTTCCCAAGCACTGGTGTGTGTGGAACGGCTTCTGCAAGACAAGGCAACGGACAAGACAGGTTCTGTACATTCAACAACGACGCTTTAAAGGGATCTCCATCTTCCGTACTATTTACACCAGAGTTAACTTGAAAAACACAGTGCATGACTGTAAACACACGTCTTTAGAATGGTTCTCAATTATTAAAAGGGTTATGCTAAAAAGCACCTGATAGCTGAGACCAGAGACGACTATTGTTGGAAATAAACTGTGATTTTTTTTTTTCTTTCAGTCATCTCCAGTACATCTTCCATAGCTTTTAATCATACTCTTTGTTCTATGCCTTTAATCTCTCTCTTGTACCCTCTTTTCTCTCCCTTGCCCCCTCTTCTCTTTGTTGCTTCCCATTTCATTGGACTGAAAAGCTGGCAGTGAGAACAAGGCGATCAGGAGACCGACAACTGCAATTTGCTATTCACATATGGCTGGTTAAACTACTGTACACACAGTTTGATGTTTCACAGACATACTGGCCACTTTGTTATCAACATTCTGCTCACAAGGTCCAGCAGGGCCATTTGTTTAGACTTCTCTCCAGTGAAATAATTAATATGTGGGTCTTACCTCTGGAATGGAGAAGCAGTATGGAAATTAGTGACTGAGCTGAAGATTTGGTTTCAATTTTCCTCGGGCAGAAACACAATCGTCATTTCTACCGCTTCGTTCACGATGTCGATAGTTAATATGGAGTTTAGGACTGCTGAAGGTGCTACGGCCATCAAGAGTACTAGGAAAAATAATAAGCATCAGTATTTTCCATAATACTCTGTTGGCTGTAATATCATCAGTCATGAACTGACTGTCTGACTGAAGAACCTGGCCTAAAGCCCTCTGGATCACACCGAAATGAACACACTAACACTCAGGGGTCAACCATGTATTAACAACAGTGATGTAATGGAGACTAATGTAATGGTGGTGAAACCCGAATTTACACAGCTTTCTAACTGAACCTAATATGCTGGATTAGGTTAGACATATTTTGTCTGAACTATTCCTTGTTATTCTCAGACTGGAACATGTATGGAAGCATATCTCTACCTAAATCAACGGTCATGCTTGATGCTTTTAAAGAACTGTAGAAGCTTGTTTTTAACCTAATCATTTTTTCATGAAGGAAAGCCCAACGATGTTTCTCAAGATGTCGGAAGAAATATTAAAATTCAGCTTCAAAGTACTTCAAGACTGTCAATTAGCTAAGAAAATCTATGCGGTTTAAAGGTAATCAAATGATTTTAGGTGGATTGTAGAGACCCCATTCACACCTGGTCCTTTTACACAATTTTAACTACCTGTAAATGTACCCTGACCAAACCCCCTGTTTAATATTGTGTAGGTCCACCTGGTGCCACCTCTGAAGTTCTACTCAATATTTCTCTTCCTTATTGGCTTATACGCTATAGCTTTTATATTCTCTATTTTAGTATACTCTTCATAATATTTCATTTTCTCTAAAATGTTAGTCTACCTGTTATTTTATTTTACTTATTATTATATTTTGAAATATGTTCTCTCTGTTAATATTCATTTAGTTTCTGTAGATTTGAACTATTACTATGAACATACTGAGTACTAACTTATTAAGTACATAAGTTAATTCGTACATATAACATCTAAGCCTCCCAAAGAGGTTGGGTCCCTATTTGAGTCTTGGTCGTCCCAAGGTTTCTTCCTTATAATGTTTTATGTTATGTTTTTCCCTTGCCACCGTCACCCTAGGCATGCTCTATTTGGGATTGGCCTTAGATATTAGAAGATAATCTAAAATTAAAAAGCTGCTTTGAGATAATGCGCTGTAAAAATTATAGAAATAAAGCTGACACCAAGGTGCTGGCGGAAAATTCTTTACGTTCTGTAAGTTGGGAGGTGGGGCCTCCGGGGATCGACCTTGTTTGTTCAGTACATCCCACAGTTGCTTGAATTTTTAGGGGCCAACACCTTAGACTATTTGTCACATTCCTTAAACCAATCCTGAAAACGTTTTGCAGTGCGGCATGCTAAAAGGCACCACTGCCATTAGGGAATACTGTTGCCATGAAGGGGTGTATTGGCCTGCAATAATGTTTAGGTACTTGGCCGTGGAGAACTCTGCCCAGAGCTTCATATTGTCATTGTTATTCACTTCACCTGTCAGTGGCTTTGATGTTGTGGCTGATCTGTGTATCCAAATAACCAGATTTTATTATGAGGTAACGTCTACTAAGAAGTATACAAAGCACTTCTGTAAGTTGCTCTGGAAAAGGTGCTTGTATCGGGTGTAATATTCAAATAAGCTCTTAAACCAGGATCTTTTAGTGATGTATCTTATTTCACTTTCATTTTATGGAGATTTTTATGGAGTTTCTAATTGAGCTATTAGGGAACCCATAAGACCATAAAAGGTTGGGAGGGTTTGTGGCTTAGGAAGATGACGATAGTTACACTTGTACAATGCGGCTAAAATGCCTCTCAGACCAAATATCAGTCTGTAGGTGTTGATGACTGCACATAATACTTACACTCAGGATATACAAAGGCCAAGTATAAATGGGGTCTGCTGTTCAGAAAGTGTTGAAAATGCCATCAATACAAACTGACAAAAATATTTTTGGGGTCAACTAAATTTACATTTACACCTGAGAGTGGAATACCAAAATTCCTGTAAAGGTATTTAGCAACTACTTATAGACAAGGATAGTTTATTTTATGGTCTATATTGATTGCCTTTTGACAGCTGGAACATAAAATCAATTGCTCCAAGCACTAAGTTTCCACCATCTCCCTTCTAAAGAAGTAGCTATTATTAGACTAATGCCACTTTAGGAGTTAAATTTGAAAGAATCTCTTGTGGACACAGGAAGAATGTTACAATTTGATCTTCATACTACCTAAGAGTAATGTACGACTGGAAAAAGAGAAGACACGCCAAGTATTGGACTACAAGTATCTATGGTTGGTGTCTTAGCATCAGTAGGATTCAATTGCTCTCAGAAATCCATCCACTGATAGTATCCTTCGTCCGTGGCCTAAACGACGCTGTCACATGACGGTACTGATATCCTCAGGCTCATCTGGCTTCCTGGGTTTACTTGGTAGTGACTTGAGGTACTCCAGGTGGCGCCGTGCATCCTCTTGGTTCTGCCGCACGTAGTAGACCACGTAGGAGATGACCATGGCAAACCAGCCAAACATAGTCACCAGCATGGCATAGTCAGTAGTGCGCCTGGCTAGGTTACACAGGTCCGTGTCCACGGCCAGGAGCGGCCGTCCCTCTTGGTCTCTCAGTTCGGAGCTGCGACAGAGGACGCGAGCTGCTGCCTCGTGATTATGCGCCATGCCACCGAGAGCCTGCTGCAGCGCACAGTCGCAGTGCCAAGGGTTGTCATGTACCAGTACACGGGCTTTCAGCCTTGCAAATGCGTCCTTGTGCACACTCACGATGCGGTTGTGCGACAGGTCGAGCAGCTCCAGCGAGGCCTCCAGGCCAACAAAGGCGCTCTCGCCCAGGGTCTCTACGGCATTGTGGGACAGGTTGAGCCTGCGAAGCATCCTTAGATCTTGGAAGACGCGCTCAGGCACTGCCTGGATGTGGTTGCGGTCCAGCTGGAGCAGCACCGTATCTGCAGGCAGGTCCGGCGGGATCTCCTTCAGGTGCGCCAGACTGCACGTGACGTTAAGGCCGTACGGCGGGTAGTCGGCCCGCTGGCACACACAGCCCTTGGGGCACATGCTGGCCGACGGGAAGCAGAGGGCCATGAGCACCAGGCTTTGCAGCAGGAGGCACATGGGAATGGAGCGCGAGAGCCACAGGTCCAGCGGAGTCATGCTGGACACACGTCAGCATAATCCCGCTGCTGCCAGCCAGCCGGGCCACTCACTCCAGCCCCATAGTGGCACTACCGGTCACGTCGAGCCACGCTGCTCTCATCCTCCACTCAGGCCTCCTGTGTGTGTGAAAAGGAGAGAACTGAGAATCTGACAGAAATCACACTTCAATGTATTTGTACTTATTATACACTGACTCAAGACAGCTTTCATCACTTAGGTGACCTGACCAGGGGTGTCCATCTCAATTTGTGCCCAGACCACAGTGACAATTGTGTGTGCCCTGAAAGGGCCATTTGCTACTTACTTTCATCTGTTGTTTCATGAGTACATCTGTTTCATTACCTTAACATATAAAAAAAAAATATTTGGAATTTTTACACTGTCAAAGAGGACAAAATTATTTGTACTGCTGCATCCTTCTATGCTACTGTTACTGTAAACACTTCCAAATGTAAAATTGAAATCTCCAAATTGCTAAACTAGAGTTGGGCATAAATTACTGCATATTATTTTATGAAAGTGCAGCTTTTCTCTTTTGTTTTATAATTAACACTAGGCCTGACCCTGCTAAGAACAAACACTTACCCAGTCTAGCACTTCTGCTTAAACTCTGCACAACCTCCAACAATACTGAGCACCTTTACATGCACTTCAGAATCCAGTAATCAGATAATGGGAAACCACCAGGCTTTCATGGCTCAGGCAGTAATCTGATTTCTACTTTGGAACCAAACAACAATTTCACAGAAGGATATGATGTGAAGTTCAAACTTCAATAAAGAAATAATGAAATTCCCTAATAAATTATCCTCAAGCATATGCTGCATTCAAGAGTTTCCTCAAAAGAGTTGTGCTGCTGTTTCGAGGGTGCTGCATTTAATTCCAGGGTTGCCAGATCCCACAAAATAAATAAGCACCCAGGGCTATGGAAATGAGCCACAAAGAAGTGACGTTTCTTACAATAAGAGGATCTGGCAACCCTGTTTTATGCACTGAGAAATCCGATTACTGAGTTAAAATCCAGCTCTCTTGATCAGATTTCTTAATCGGAGTTTGCTGTTTGCATGACCACTTGCAGTAATTTTGATCGGCTTATTCAGTGCATGTAAGTGCACTCATTCTTTTCAACATGTTTGTATGGATCTGCGCTGGTGATTTGCCAATATAGTCATTCGTAAATCTGACACATTACTGTATACTACTAGTGTTCTATAGTAAGATCGCAGTATTGTATATACAGTGGTACCTTGGTTCTCGTCATTAATTTGTTCCAGAAGGCTTGTCGATAACCGAAAAGACGAGTAAAGAGCAAATTTTTCCCCCATAAGGAATAATGTACATTAAATGAATCCGTTCCAGACCCCCAGAAAATCCACACTGTGTAAGGCATTATATGCATTAATGGAGTTGTACTGTACAGGTGCTCCCTGATTTATGAAGGGGATATGTTCAACAAATCCATCATAAGTTAAATGTAGCATGAACTGAGGAGTTTAAGTGTTTGGTAGAGCGGTCTGTACTGTATAATAGCAGAGCCTATGGTAAGTAATGATAAGTAAGTTAATGTTTAAAATGCTTACATTAACATAAATCAGCCAATATCATTAACAAAAATCTTATTTTATATTAAATTGTTGAAAAAAGACAACACAATGTCATGTAGTGAGAAATGGAGCAACACTTAATCAATTGGTGAACTCTGGATGCCAGCATAGCTGCTAAGCTAACTGCAGCCTGTGTTCTGGAGCATTCAGTTCCTGTTTTGCTTTCGGCTGGCTCTTATTAACTGACCTTTTTAGGACCAATGGAGACTTATTTGCACAAAGAACAAAGTACTATAGGTGTAAAAATAAAGAGCACGATGGAAATAGCGTGGAGATCCGCTGTTGTGAATCTGAACCACTTAATCACTGTGTACTCAATTGTGAGTCATGAATCGTGAATTGAGTTTCGGCTGAAACGAGTCACGGGGCTCGACTCATCACACTAGATTAAGCGAGTGTGCCAAGTACCGAGCAAACAACGAGAACCAAGACAATTTTTCTAGTGAAAATGCGTTGAGAACTGAAATCGACGAGTTCCGAGGTGGTCGAGAACCGAGGTACTACTGTACTACCCTGTTCAGTATAACTGCCCATCATCAAACTTTGTATCAATTACAGCAAATTTGTTTGTCCTCCTTTTGGAAAACAACCGGAAGATATAAAGTATGGTGAGGTATTTGGATACTTGGATAAAATTTTGGATAAAAACTTCACAAGTCAACAATGTATGAACACTCTGTCCTTCTGTTACTCCAGAAACATTTATTAATATGACTCAAAATAATTTAAAAAATCCTGTCAAACTTAAAGGTCACGTTATTCATATTTACTTATTTTAATATTTTAATCCATCTTTTCTTAGTTGGTAAAGTGGGGTGGAGGGATCCAGAGGCTGGAGAACAGTGTACAGGATGGCAGTGTGTTGCAAGGCCAATAGTGATCACTGTTGCAGCACTGTCACCAGCCTCTCAGGCATGACCCAATTGTGCTTGTATGAAGACCCAGCCAGAGGGCACCGACAGGACTAGAACCTGGGTGAACTGGAGCTGCACCACCTAAGAGCAATAAAAGGGACTTGCTCCAAAACTTTCCATACCCACATATATCAGTTCAGGGTCATGGGGAGGACAGGGCCTATTCGGCATCACTGGGGCCAGAACATGCAAACTGGGAACTGAACTGGAGATATATGGAGCTGGTAGGGGACAGCGCTAACCACTTCACCAACGTGTTACTCTTCTAAAAGATAATTTAAAAGCTAATGGTTGCTGTTAGTTAGAGTTAGGGAGGATTATGAATGTGTATGACTTGACATAAATAACCTCTAAGAATCTTGGCATGTTATGAAATGTTGTGTACCCAGCTAGCATGAATGACTACAACTGTTAAACTTCCTATCAATCTGCCTGATATTAGCTGGCTGGCTAATGAAATCTGTGGAAAACACATGCATATCCATGTATATATGAAAGCCATTGACTTCATTGTTCCTCACCAAAGACTCCCATTTATGCGCACAAAATACAGTCCAAACTCAAAATACATTACAAACTCAAATACATACAAACTAAAGACAGGCCTTATTATCTGGTTTACTTTTTGACCCAAATCGTGTAAGGTAAGAATAATCATCACTCATTGAAAGGATCATATTGCATCAGCCTGTTACAAAGGATTAATCTTTTGCTGGAGATGGGCAAGGGAAGCCACAGTGGCAACATGAGAGCACAAAAGACTGTCTATTATCTAAAGCATATGTTCTGGCTTGGAATATAAACAAGCTGGGTGGAAGGTTGTCAGATATGGATGTGCAGCATTCTCCTTTTAGACAAGATACAGTCATACGCAACCTGGAACAGCAGCCTCAAAGGAATATACCATCTAATACACAATCACAGAGTGAAAACAGCTCAGCGACATGTGATTCTGCTAATTGAATTTACACTACATGCTATTTTTAGATGGAATGTACACACAGATCAGTGTGCTTCACTTCAAGCTGTAAGGGACTGCTATGCTTATGCACTGGCTTACATTTTATCGTTGCTACGGTTTCTATTGTTTCTACTCTCCAAATAGTCACATGGCTGAAATGAAAACTCTGTCATATATTACATATGTCAAGTATATTAAAATAAACAAACAGCAATCAATGTGTTTGTTTGTATATACAGACATTAGCTGCTCTAGGTTTCATCCATCATCAAAAGTAGGAAAATATAGCAAAAAAATGTGTTGAGATTAGTGACGCATTGAAATGCTTGTCTAATGTCGCTTCAGACCTTGAAATGACTCCACACAGCAGTCTACAAATATACTTTGTTTATCCCCTGTACTCTGTTCTCTAAATGGTCAGTACCCCTGCAGATCAGGTATTACTTGGGTGGGTTTTGGGCACTGCAGTGACACTGATGTGGTGGTGGTGTGTTAGTGTGTGTTGTGCTGGTATGAGTGGATCAGACACAGCAGTGCTGCTGGAGTTTTTAAACACTTCAGTGTATGAAAACTAAAGTGACAGCGGCTGGTTGTCAATGGCAGGACACAATGGGTGCTGTGACAACAAATTTCCTTTGGCTAAGCACCTGGAAGTTGACCATCCAGAAGCAGGGGTGTGTAGTGAAGGTGCTACCTGTGTCTGGATGGTGGACAATGAAACTGTGGGAACTGCTCGTGCCTGTCAGAGGATCAAACAATCCTCTATACCGGTAATCTGTCTGGGCCGTCCGAAGCCTGTTCGTGCCCTTGTGGAACACCACTGCTCCCAACACCTCCTAAAATCTAGGTCAGAAGGGCCTAGATGGAAAGAAATTAGTCAAAATGACAATCCTGCTTCTCATAAAAAAGCCAATGATGCACCCCTGAAAGTCTTTTTATAGGGCAGCGGGGGAAGCACTTCTGTGCCGTCTTGTGGCAAGATCAAGCATCGAAATCAGACCATACCTGTAATCATTTACATATCTGCCTGAGACATATCTGCATGCCGAGTTCTGGGTGAGGGATTTTTTTGTCGATGAGTGTAGTATGAAACATGAATGAAAGAAATGTGAATAAGAAATCCCTGATACAGTCCTGACTCAAAATAGTGCATGTTTACAACTTTATTTTCCAAAAACAGCCTGTAGAACTTAAAAAAATATGCAAGATTTATGTTATTATTAAATCAACAGGTATGTTGTCAGTATAATATTGAGATGTACACCCAAAAGAATATGTTTCAAAGTATGTGTCGGGGATACATACTACATACTACTTTGAAACAAAACCTTAGCTTCTCAAGGAGAAACCAAAGAACCGTCTCAAAATCCTTGCTATTTTTGGCTGTAATGTATGATAAAAAATGTAACCAAATTTTAAGAATCCTTCTGCTTAGAATAAAGAAATCCAAGTTCATTTATTCATACATTTTTATACCTGCTTTAGCAAATGTAGGAATGTGGGCAGAAGAGAGTATCGTACTGCGTATCGCTTGCTCGCTTTTTTTTCCGCTTAGCTTTTTTTGCATATTGCTTGTAAAAAGAAAAAAAAAAAAGAAAAAATCCAAATTCAGAATTCAGAACACGTTTTCTGCTAAATGTGTATCCGCTCCACATGCTCTTACAACTGGAGTTCCACAAGGCTCAGTTCTGGGATGACGACTTTTCTCTCTATACCTGTTCTCTTGGTGAAGTCATAATCTCTCATGGCTTCTCTTATCACTGTTATGCTGATGACACACAGCTCATCCTCTCTTTCCCTCCAGCAGATGTGCAGGTCACCACCCATATCTCAGCGTGTTTGGAGAGCATCTCATCGTGGATATCAGCTCATCATTGAAGCTAAACCACAGCAAAACTGAACTGCTTTACATTCCTGCAGCTGGGTACCCTTGTCAATAGCTTGCAATTTCCCAGGTGAACTCCTCCATCACACCTACTGAGAATGCAAGAAACCATGGAGTTATCTTTGATAACCAGCTGAGCTTCTCTGCTCATATTGACAAACTGACTCAGTCATGCAGGTACATCCTCTACAACGAGAAGAATTGAATCCTTCCTTTCCAGGGAAGCCACCCAGGTGCTTGTCCAGTCTCTTGCCGTATCAAAACTAAATTACTGCAATGTTCTTCTGGCTGGTCTTCAGACCTCTGTAGCTAATACAAAATGCAGCAGCTCATCTGGTTTCCAATCTTTCCAAGTTTTCTCATGTCACCCCACTGCTGCGTTCACTTCCCTGGCTCCCTGTAGCTGCCCACAACAGATTCAGAACCCTAATTCTCGCCTACAAAGCCAAAAATGGAAGAGCACAACGTTACCAAAAGGCTCTAATCAAACCACACTCTGCACTTCGTACCCTCTACGACATGAGCTTGGCTCGATGGGATCCTCCACGAATGATTAAAGGAAGACCAGCATCAAGACTCTTTTCCGTCCTGGCACCTAGGAGGTGGAATGAACGTCCACTGGATGTCTGAATGGCCGAGTCTCTTGCTGTCTTCAAGCGGTGACTAATGTCTCACCGCTTCACTCCGCACTCAAGTGAAGACTGAAAATACAACTGCATATTTAAAAAACCCCAAAACCAAAATCCCCACAAAAACCAAAAACCTTTGCTTGTATGTTTTGTGATTTACCCACATCAGATCCTAGCAGGTTCTGGTTGGATTGTGTTCTTGGGCTACTGCTTATTTGTACTAACATGAGGTTTAGTCTACCAAAAAGAATACAAAGCACTTCTGTAAGTCGCCCTGGATAAGGGTATCTGCTAAATGCTGTAAATGTAAATTATCGGATTCCCATTGTTAACTCAAAATATCGGCGAGTTGGGCCATCGTAAAACAGGGAGTACCTGTATCAGTACGTCCTCCACCTTCAAGGCTGCCATTTACTTGTAACATTTATACAATGCTAAGTACGGTTCACCTTCATCACTATTGCTAGAATACAGTTTAACCACACAGCCCAGGTGCTTAGCTTTATCCATCTCTGGCCATAATTGTCCAGTTTTGGTGTCAGTGTTGTTTTTCGTCAGATTAATATGAGCTGTCTAATTCAAAACCTGGTTGAAATCAGGCAGTGTTGTGCAGAAACGGGAAAAATATATATCGACCCTGTTCAGAAATAACTGCTCTTTTACTGCTCTCATCAGTCAAAAACATCAACAAGGAAAAAAAAAATCAGTTTATCAAAAAGTATATACTGGTCCTTCTCAAAAAATTAGCATATTGTGATAAAGTTAATTCTTTTCCGTAATGTAATGATAAAAATTAATCTTTCATATATTTTAGATTCATTGCACACCAACTGAAATATTTCAAGTCTTTTATTGTTTTAATACTGATGATTTTGGCATACAGCTCATGAAAACCCACCTCACAAAATTAGCATATCATGAAAAGGTTCTCTAAACGAGCTATTAACCTAATCATCTGAATCAACGAATTAACTCTAAACACCTGCAAAAGATTCCTGAGGCTTTTGAAAACTCCCAGCCTGGTTCATTACTCAAAACCGCAATCATGGGTAAGACTGCCGACCTGACTGCTGTCCAGAAGGCCATCATTGACACCCTCACGCAAGAGGGTAAGACCACAGAAAGAAGAGAAATTCTGAACGAATAGGCTGTCCCAGAGTGCTGTGTCAAGGCACCTCAGTGGGAAGTCTGTGGGAAGGAAAAAGTGTGGCAGAAAACGCTGCACAAACGAGAAGAGGTGACCGGACCCTGAGAAGGATTGTGGAGAAGAGCCGATTCCAGACCTTGGGGGACCTGCGGAAGCAGTGGACTGAGTCTGGAGTAGAAACATCCAGTGCCACCATGCACAGGCGTGTGCAGGAAATGGGCTACAGGTGCTGCATTCCCCAGGTCAAGCCACTTTTGAACCAGAAACAGTGGCAGAAGCGCCTGACCTGGGCTACAGAGAAGCAGCACTGGACTGTTGCTCAGTGGTCCAAAGTACTTTTTTCGGATGAAAGCAAATTTTGCATGTCATTCGAAAATCAAGGTGCCAGAGTCTGGAGGAAGACTGGGGAGAAGGAAATGCCAAAATGTCTGAAGTCCAGTGTCAAGTACCCACAGTCAGTGATGTTCTGGGGTGCCATGTCAGCTGCTGTGTTGGTCCACTATGTTTTATCAAAGGCAGGGTCAATGCATCTAGCTATCAGGAGATTTTGGAGCACTTCTGCTGAAGAGCTTTATGGAGATGAAGAGTTCATTTTTCAGCACGACCTGGCACCTGCTCACAGTTCCAAAACCACTGGTAAATGGTTTACTGACCATGGTATTACTGTGCTCAATTGGCCTGCCAACTCTCCTGACCTGAACCCGATAGAGAATCTGTGGGATATTGTGAAGAGAAAGTTGAGACGCGCAAGACCCAACACTCTGGATGAGCTTAAGGCCGCTATCAAAGCATCCTGGTCCTCCATAACACCTCAGCAGTGCCACAGGCTGATTGCCTCCATGCCACGCCGCATTGAAGCAGTCATTTCTGCAAAAGGATTCCTGACCAAGTATTGAGTGCATAAACATAAACATAATAATCTGAAGGTTGACTTTTTTTGTATTAAAAACACTTTTCTTTTATTGGTCGGATGAAATATGCTAATTTTGTGAGAATTTTGGGTTTTCATGAGCTGTATGCCAAAATCATCAGTATTAAAACAATAAAAGACTTGAAATATTTCAGTTGGTGTGCAATGAATCTAAAATATATGAAAGTTTAATTATTAAATTACTTAGGAGAAAAACGACATTAAACTTTATCACAATATGCTAATTTTTTACGGAGAAGGACCAAGTATTAACCATAGATATATATATATTATATATATAGATAATATATATATATATATATATATATTTAAAAGCCCCAACACATCTGACTTAAAGTGCCCATTTTCCTTAAGCCAAGAGCCAAATCCATTTGCTGCTCATTAATAGGAAACACATATCACCATTTAATTTAGCCAAACATATTTACACTGGTTCAAGCAGTAGCCACATCACTTACGTTTTAATGTCTGGGAACCACAGAAAATGGTTTGCTTTTTCCTATGGTGCAGTGCATGTGATTTGCACAGAGTACAAATGGGTGAAAACCACAATCACAGACCTGGTTATATGAAATGAACTAAGATTTGTGGTCATTACTGCACCAACATTAGGATAATGAATATGTTGATATAAACCTCATCATGCTTTCAAACACAATCGACTGGACTCTCTTTTAGAAAAATGCAGTCTGTAACAAAGGATAAAAATTGCATAGTTGTAGTAATGCAGTATTGTGGTAACAGAAATATGAGGAATTTAAACACATGCATCTTGGTTTCCATACAGCTGTGGTTTCCATACAGTAGGATGCCTGTATGCTGTAGTAATGGCAGAATGACATATCTGACTCCGGTCTGTTGCTATTAATACGCATTTAACTGATTACCATTATTTGACCATACTTTCATATTTGTCAAACGCAGATATGACATCATTTGAATCAGCTGTGCCTTCATCATCCTTTGCCACATGTATCACACTCAGACCCCACTGTTAATGTGTCATATGTACTGAAAACTGTTGACTGGAGACCCACATGGTTCGGTGCATGGTCCTCTACTTTTCTCATTCTACACCTGCTTTTTCATGCAGTTATATCTAATCACCCACCACTGTTATGCTGATGACATCAAACATATTCACTTTTCCAATCACTTCCCCCTCTCCAATACTCACGTCTATACAGTCACGGTGGTGTGATGCCACACCTCACCATGCTCATGTTGCTAGTTTGATCCAGTCATGTAGGTTTCTTCTCTGCATCATCAATCACATTCTGCCATGTCGCTTCATGAATGTCACTCAGGTGTTTGTTGAGTCTCTAAGTTCTTAAGTCTGGATTACTGCAAATCTCTCCTGGCAAGTGTTTACACGTGTACTGTCAGACCCATGCTACTGACTCAGAAAGTAGCAGCATGTCTTCAAATATAAGTACTACCACATCACCCTACTGCTGCCTTCCCTTCACTGACTTCCAGCAGCTGCCTGGATCATGTTTTAAAGAGAAATTGTCATCACTACTTACATAAATGCATTTAATTAAACCCTGGAATGAACATTCCCTGCAAATGCCTAAAAACCCAATAACCTAGCACTATCCCATTCAAACATAAAAAAATCCCTTCGCTTGATCTGCATTGAGCTCATAGCCTGAGAGTACAAGAGGTCTCCTGAAGTGAATACAAAAGTCTTTTGGAGGTGAAACGTGCGCCTGCTAAAGTACGCAAATGCAATATTTTTAAAGCTCCCTGAAAAAGTCTATTCATATCCATCAATAACAGTCTTACCTTTCAATGTCAATAGATTGCATAACTTGAAAATGTAGTATAAAAGCCAGATTATCAACTGTTGAACACAAACAGAACACTTGATAATGAGACAGTATTGTGTAAAATGGGTCAAAACAGCAATGTCATAGCGTCATTACATTTGGGAAAAGGACATTGGTCAATATGGTTGCCTACACGACAACAGTGGAATCCTTGTCTGATAGCATTAGAACGTGATTAATAAGAGAAGGTGTTTATCTAAATAATGTGCAACCAATCTTTTGTCCAGGGAGTTTATTTCTCAAACACATTTAAGGCAGATTGTTGTAGGAAAAAGAAAAAACATTGTGAAAGGGTAAAAATTTGTCAGAACATGGAAAATGCCTAAAATGTTCCATTAATTACCATTATTAATTTTTAGATAGTCCACATGAAAATACTTGTATTAAAGCAGTTTAGGTTTCTTTGTTGCATATTAAATTAGAAAATGCAGTCCATCCTACTACATGAAGTCAGTGGAACATGGTTGAAAACTGCTGAACCTCAATATCATGCTGGTGCCTTGTTGGAGGGGCAACCATGTGACTCGTGTTGGAGGGGCAACTCCTAGTGAAAATGCTTCCATTCTTATTCCATTAATTTAATATAATTTTTTTTCATAGTCAGAACAACCATGTGAGTGAAACATTGAATCTCTGAAAAAATTACCTTCTTAAATAAAAAAATTTATTATATTTGCTATGTTCACTGTAATGACAGTGTGCATTAGAGCAGACATGGACTCCAAAAGATTTTGCAATATCTGATCATTCATGTTATCCTGGTATGATTTCACAATATTGAAGAAAGAAAAAAAAAAAGACCACCTTGTGATGTTACTGAACACTTTACTTTCTCTGGCTTCAAGAGCCCCCATAAATGCACGATGGGGTTTAGATCAGGTGACTTTGGAAAAAAGTTAACGACAGACAGCACTCCTTGATCTTCAAGTAGTTGTTGCAAAGCTTAGAGGTGTGTTATGGGTCCTTTTTCTGATGCAGTATGAATCCTTCCCCACAAAGATCCAAACAAACATTTTCACTAGTGCTCTCAGACTTTTGGACTCCAATGTTGTTAATCATGAGCTCAAATCGTATTTGTAATCCACCTAGTCTGATGTACAGGTGGACAATATACATTATGGTGGCATAGCGGTTAGCGCTGTTGCACTCCCAGCTCAATAGACCCCGGGTCCGAGTCCTGGACCAGATACTGTGTTTGCAGAGTTTTCATGTTCTCCCTGTGCCTGTGTGATTTTGTCTGGGTATTCAGGTGTACTTCCACAATCCAAATACCTGTTCGGTCAACTGGCATCTCTAAAGCGTCCCACTGTGAATAAATGGGCATGTGGATATGTGCCCTGTGAGGGACTGGTGCCTTGTCTAGGGTTGGTTCCTGTCGCTGTGACCCTAAACTGGATTAAGTGGGCATGGAAAGTGAGTGGGAAAGTGAGTGAGTGTTATTTCAGCCACACCCACTGCTAAAATGTGCATAATATGAATCATCCAGTCATCCAGAACAGTGGCAGTAATATGTGTTGTACTGAACACCTTGGAGACTCTTAATCTTTAGTGACAGTTTCAAGAGTTTCCACCTCCCCAACATGTCAGTTCATAAACTTTGTCTAAGTCCATAAAGAAATGGTTTGCCTACTCTGATAGAGATTTGGCTGACTTTCACAGAGCGTTGACGTTAACTCCTTCAGACACCTGTCAGATTAACTGAAATGCCAGCGGTGAGGCAGGGATTATTGTCCAACATCAGTGTCCGACTGCACAGTCATGTTTTAAAATGTAGTGGAAAGCCATATTAGAAAAGTAAAAGAAATGTGAGGGTAAATTTCCATATTAATACAGTGGTACCGAAATTCTCGACCACCTCGAACCTCGTTGTATTCGGTTCTTGACGCATTTCATCCAGGTCTTGTTGTTTGCTCAGTACTCGGCGCTCTTGGTTAAACTTGCATGAGTCAAGCTGCGCGACTCGTTTCACGATTCAGTACACAGTGATTCCGTGGTTCAGATTCACAATAGCCAGTACATCTACAGTACTGTGTTCTTAGTGCAAATTAGTCTCCATGGGTCCTAAAAAGGGTTGTATTTTCTGCCAACTGAAAGGAAAACAGTAACTTAATGCTCCGGAACACAGGCTGCAGTTAGCATTAGCAGCTATGCTAGCGCCCTGAGTTCACCAATAAAGTAAGTGGTTTTACTCTTCACTTTCAGTCCATTAGTCACTAAATTACATTTTTTTACATTACATTTTAGATTTTTTAAGACATTATGATAAAATAAGCTTTGTGTTACTAATTTTGGTCAACTGTAGGTTAATGTAAGTGTTTGTTTTTTTACATTCACTTACTTATCATAGGCTCTGCTATGATACCAAAACACTCATTAAACTCCTTGGTTCACGATACATTTAACTCGTAATGGATTTTTGTGGAACATATGCACTTTGTAAATCAGGCAGCACCTGTACAACACAACTCCATTAATGCACATAATGCCTTATACAGTGTGGATTTTCTTGGGGTCTGGAACGGATTCATTCAATTGACATTATTTCTTATGGGAAAAAATTCGGTTCTTGAGAAGCATCATCTGGAATGAATTAACGACAAGAACCGAGATACCATTGTAGTCATGCTTTTGGACATAATTTTCAGGGTGTCCACATACTTTTGGCTATGTATTGTATTTGATAATGATATGATTTTTCAGAGGAATGTGGCTATAATTGGGAAATCTACACTACAGTTACAGAGATAATTACAATATGTTGACTGGATGTTTATTTCTGTTTCTTTTTAAACCATTCATTTTTGTAACATTCTGTAAAAAAAAGCATAGGATTTATATTTGCTACACTGTGGCACTGCTGTTTTGATTTGCCATATCACCTAAGCCTAGACCTAGAAATACCTAACCTGTGTCACTCATACTGCAATTAAAGAAAGCAAACCATCAGGCATAAAACAATATTAGACCTGTAGCCGTGTCTAAATGCAATTTGAATTGACCGAACTGGGCTTCCTCCCAAATGGATCATCTGTTGGCTCCAGCTTTATTTCCACATTTGAATAGCTGAAAATTGCCTGTCTGTGCTACTGTGAGTGCCAGTGCACTATTCTTCTGTTAAAGAGAGCCCATATGTGTGTGTGTGTCTGCTGGAGGTCCCCAAGGGCCAGCTCGGCCCCAGTCCCAGGCCAATATGGTGTTATTTGTTCAGATGGTACCCTGTTTTAACAGACACACAACCTGCTGTGAATCCTTCTTGGACGAGATGTTGCTGTGATTGTTAAAATGCATGTGGTTTTTGACCGTTCCAGTTATTAAATTCAGAGAAACATAATAAAAGACGCAATACACACAGTGATTAAACTGTAAATGCATTTCATTGCCAGTGTGTCCATTCACCAGAAAATATGAGGCACATTTAGTGTGAGTAGCTGTGTTTTATACTGATATGCTTTCACATTAAGTTCCTAATGCAGTGTACAAAGCAGCAACTGGTTTATGCACTGCATTAAGGGTGATTTGAAATGTAATTATAAAGCACATTCCCGCAGTGCACACCTATTGCAAGCATGCCATGTGTGTTCTTCTCAAGGCATACCAACATTTGAGTAACCTGACACGAGACACCCAGCTCCAGCTCATTAATCAGCTCACTCTGCACTGTGATTCTGTCACTATTAATCCCCAACATACTGCAGTTCACACAGAAATCTTAATACAAAAACACAGTAGATGAAAAAGGTAACACTTTCACTACACCGATGGATGTGATGGGTTCAAACCCCTGAAATTACACTCAGCCACTGCATTAGCAAAGCTCATTTCTGCTGCTGATTCCAGATCAATCTGAAAACCACGCTTGAATTGAAGCTCTGAGCATTTCACCTACCTTACTACAGGTACACAAAACAGACATCGTTCCTTGTGGTCGGGTATCTACTGGGTGTTACCGGTCTCTGAATTACTTGGATTAACTCAAGTAGATTACTTTCTCAGTATGATTTGAGATCACACAATGAACTCTCTCTTAGCTCTGAATGAAGACTAAATTAGCACTCAGTTTCTGTAGCAAAGATTCACAGCCACATCCATAGTAAATATTTTCGTTCATCTTATCTAAAAAGCATATACTTTGACATCAGATGCCCAAATGACATACTAAAAAAATAATGCGAGAGAGGAGGTGCTCATGGAGACTGCATACAAACCTTAGCCTTTGTTATTCTCTGGTACTATGAACTATACAACAGATAATCCAATGTAAGTACATTATAGTGCAACAAACATTACAGCAAACAAGATATTATATACATTCCCTTATTTTACCCAGCATGAACTAACACTTCACTCTGCCGTGGTTTCCCCCTGTCTATGGTGATGCAATTTAGACTAAACTTGACAATGCATGATTTCACTACACATCTTAAATAGCCTCTGACATTTTCATTTGCTCTTGATGAATATGCGTTTGTTTTTCCCATTCTGTAAAAAAGAAATGTAGAGAAATAATCCATTACACCCTCTTATAACATCCTTTTGAGATCGATGATTGGGTGGGTTTTCATTTCATGCCTCTTTTAGCATTTAATAGTTGTGCATAATGGAAATTCCTGTGTTTGTCATTTACATGGAGTAATAAACCAAGTAAAACCCACAGAATTAAATGTTTTTTCTTGTAATTCTGGATTTCTGTACCTGCAGCTGTAGCCTACAGTCTTGTTATGTAGTTGGTACCTTTTGTGGGAACCAGTGATGAGTAGGGTGGGGACTGTGGCAGCCTAGTGGATAAGGACCAGAAGGTCCAGGGTTCAAATCCCACCTCTGCCAGGCTACCACTGTTGGGTCCTTGAGCAAGACCCTTAACCCACAATTGCTTGGATTGTAAGACTGTACCAATTGTAAGTTGCTCTGGATAAGGGCGTCTGCTAAGTGCTGTAAATATAAATGTATTGGAAAGGACTTCATGATATGAATGGAGATTGTAGTCTACACCCCATTTAAAAAGTGTTTTTTCTTCCTTCCAAAAAATCGATATTTTGAGCTGAAGGTCGATGTAGTATATCACAAAATACAGTGGTGCTTGAAAGTTTCTGAACCCTGTAGAATTTTCTATATTTCTGCATACATATGACCTAAAACATCATCAGATTTTCACACAAGTCCTAAAAGTAGATAAAGAGAACCCAGTTAAACAAATGAGACAAAAATATTATACTTGGTCATTTATTTATTGAGGAAAATGATCCAATATTACACATTAGTGAGTGGCAAAAGTATGTGAACCTCTAGGATTAGCAGTTAATCTGAAGGTGAAATTAGAGGCAGGTGTTTTCAATCAATGGGATGACAGTCAGGTGTGAGAGGGCACCCTATAAAAATATTGCGATGTTTTGCTGTGTCGATATGTTAGCACAGCTCTAGTGATGAGTGACTAGCTCAAATTATACCCTCCTACAGTGGCAGATTTAGGTATGGGCAACATGGGCAGACGCACAGGGCTACATCTTGCCAGGGGCGACACAGAGTGCCGTAACAGCAATAGATTAACACAATACATTTACAGGCGGTCCTCGACTTACGACGTTGATCCGTTCCTAGGTGGCGTCGTAAACCAAATTTCGGTGTAAGCTGGAACATACGTACATACTGTACGTAAATAACATACTGTAAGCACTTATCCTATCCTAACAGAGTAATTATCAAAAAACGAGCCGCGTAACCGTCTATTCTTCCCCCGCGCACACCAAACACGAAGTTTGCGGTACGACGTTTACGACGCAAAACCACTTAAGTGGAAACAAGGCTTTATACAGTAAATGGGAGATGCGTCGTAACCACGAAACACCGTAACTCGGGACCGTCGTAACCCGAGGACCGCCTGTACACAACTAATGTGGGTCAGTTTACTTTTTCAAAGTGGGTGCCAACATGCTTCTGTTAATATTGTAACCCACATTTATTCACGCCCCCTTTTATCCCTGTCAAGCTGAGTTCCTTACTGCCTGAATTACCCATTCTCCTGTTTAGGATAATCCATTTCACCGAGTTTAGCGCTTAGAGCGCTTTATCTGTAAGAAAACACTGATTACATTGGTTTCAGATTTCTTATGATGATATAACTGACGACTTTGCAATAACGAACTAAAGAAAGGCCAGGATTTAGATGGGACTTGAACAATTATTGATGTTTGTTGACTGAAGTGCAATAGTTTAGTAATTAAACTGTGTGGTTTTGTATTTGTATTGTAGCACCGCTGACTCCCCCAGGTGGCTGTTCCCAGTTCCAGAATGCAGCATGAGGCACGATGGTCTATTTATTTAGGGGTTTAGGTGTGTCTTTGTGCTCTGCTTTATGTGTATATGTCACGTTTTTTAAATAAAGCTCATAGTGTGTGTTTTTAATGTGTACAAGTGTGTTTAAGTGACAAAAACACCCGATCGTTAATGTTAAGTACATATCGCTATTATGTAAAGTAGTGATGTGTAACCTACCGTCTTGGTGAATGTCATGTGAAAGAGAGACCTGAGTGGGATGAGCTGTGATTCAGCCATGATCTATTCCCATTGGTTTGTTTGTAGTTTTCAAATCTCCATTGGTAATTTGTGAATAAACTGACTGTGTAACAAGGAACTGCTTTGGGGTGCGTTTCCCACTAGTTACATCACAAGAGCATAATTCCAACTATGCTTTTAGGAAAAGCTCCTGAGCAGCTTCTCAGCACCTACTGGTTGTACACTATTTATTTGAATTTCTTTATTCATATACTTTGTGTTCATGTTCGTCTTTCATTTGTCTATATCTATTTGTATAGCTGTGGGTGTGTAAGGGTTTTGAGTACGATGTTACAAATTTGAGTGTGTAGAATGTAGCCCTGTTTTGTCTTCCTAAATAGCTGAGTCAACCCCCAAGGTGCTAAAGGCTGGGTTTGCCCAGGGCGCAACACAACCTAGAACCGCCACTGCCTACCAAGCAGCTACTGCAGAAAAGATACCACACAACTTTTTGGAGAGTCCTACTTGGATGTAATATTGCTGTGATTGTTACCATGTGGTTTTAACCACTCCAGTTATTAAGTGATTAATCTGGGAATGTATTTCACTGCAGTGTAGACAATCACCAGGAATGACAGTGCACATTTAAAGTGTGAGTTTCAGTAAGTTCCTAATGCACTAAACTGTAACTGGTTTAAGTTTGGAAATCTTATTATGCATATTATCTTATACATGTCCTCAATACATAGCAACTACACCTACTCCTAATGCGTTATTCTAAAACAATGACTCAACATGATGGAACTGGAAATACGACACCCATTATGACTCTAATTTAATATAACACGATATAAAATCCATTTAGAAAGCCAATCTGAGATGCAAAGAACCTTTTATATCCATTGAATATTTCTTCGTGTGAAATGCAAAGCAACTTTCATATCGATTGGACGGTTCCTCAATATAGAACCAGTAATCATCTAACTCTTGCGAGTGTGAGAGAGATTAGCAATCTACGTGAAATCTGGAGGCTTACCAAAGCTCTCTAGGCTTGATCCCTCATGCTCAACACTGGACATACTGTATAATGCACAAGGTGTGTCAAAGAAGCTGTTAGTTCCTAACCTTTAGAATACCGTTGAACCCCATCATCTGAAAGCTTCTTGTTTCATAAAATAATGACCCAATATACATTTCAAAGGTTTGCAAAAATCACTTGAAGACCAAAGATGATCAACAGTGCTGACTCCTAAGTCTAAATATGCCAAGACCCAAGTCTAGATTCAAGGATGCTTTTATTGACACACAATGGTCACTAGATGGTGCTTCTTGCACAAACCAAATAGTCTGGTTACAGGATCAGCTTCAATTCGTCCAATGTGTCATTCATTTCCATGTTTATAGTCGATGTTGTGAGGCTATTAGATTTAAGCGCATTTTGTCTCTTCCATCTTTCAGCATAATGTTCTGATTATTTATTTAGTTCTGGGGACCATGTTTCAAAGGCATACGTTACGAACACACTTTTGATGTTTTTGAAACGAGATTTTATTTTAAAAAGGGGGAAGTGGGTCGAATGTAGCTGAATTTGAAACTGTGACCATTTTTATATATTGCAAATAGGCTATTCCATGACTTGTTTCCGCTCTTAACCATCATATTGTCATGTAAAGCTTAACAAATTATACATAATGTCTATGTCTCAGAAATTATATTGATCATAACAGCCCCATCCATGCCTTCACATCTCCTTTAATTGCCTGCCAATTGCCATGAAAGAATATTATCATACTGAATATAATTTTAGTAACACCCACCCAAAGTCCCCTTCCAACAGACTATCGTTACTTTCATGCATTTGAATGGTTTGGCTGAAATCATAAATCATACAAAGTAGTTATTCCTTGATAAGGACTGCTCGTTTTGTGTGGAAAGTGGTCAGTGAGTGATGTTTGACATTGTGATTGTTTTATTTTTGTAATAAAACATGTGAATGCTGTCATTTGTATACGGAGTGATATTTTACGTATTTATGTATGTGGTTTTCTTGTAAGAATACCCTGTATATTTTACATTTATATTACATTACAGTAGCACAAAAACACTATGTGATGATGGTAATATCCGGTCAATGACCATTACGATCAACGACCTGTTTCACACAAAGTAATGCAGTCATTAAAGGACACGTACCTGTATTAAAATACCCCACATGGTATAACGAGTTTAGATTAGTGGGAGTTTAGATCCTGGGAGTTCAACTGTATATTCAATTCTGTTTTACTTATTCAGACAGTCACAAAACGGCTTTACACAAGACATGTCTACACCTTAAATGAACAAACAGTGCTCATTTGAGGTGACAGTGGCAAGGAAAATTTCAGAACACATGAAAAAACCTTGAGAGGAACTAGGCTGAAATGGGGATGAAATCCCCTTCTCATTAAGTTCTGAAAAGCCCTTGTCTAACAGAATACAGAAGAAATTGCACAGTATGGTATACAAGACGTAATACGTCAGCTGTAGCATCTTGTCCATACATGCATACTCATATTGGTACCACATTCGGAATTCGGACTTTATCCGCCCATTAATTATCATTACTAATTACTGGATGGCCCTCATTACATATTCTATTATATAACGTCATTATTCAGATGACTTATCAGTTCCTAAGAAACGGGTTTCCAACTAATTCAAAATCCTACCGCCTAACAGTAAACATACTGATCAATTCAGTGTGAGTTTTTGAATGTATTTGAAACGGCCAGAGCTACAGCTTTGACTGGATACGACTGGAATTTGGTGATAATAATCTCATCCCTTCCCCACAGCCCTTGCGCACATGAACATCACGATTTTCTTTTCATTCCTACGTGTACATGGAAAAATGAATGCGGTCGGCGGACGAACACGATCGTTTACAGACAGAGGCAAAGCAACAGGCGACATGCGTTGTTTCCTCACCTGCAATAAAACAGCAACGAGTGGCCGTGTGCAGCACGCTGACATGTTTAGGAGGTAACCAAAGCAGGATCCTTTAGGAAAGCTCCCGCGTACCCTGATCTGAGAGCGCAAGCCTGCTGCTTCTTTCCATATTTCATTTGTTTGTTGACTCTGGTGGACGCCGTCGCCGGGGAAGTGAGCGAGAAAAGGGAGGGGCGCGCTACAAGCGGCGCGCGCTTCAACCGACCGAGGCGCGCGTGCGAAGTCCGCGTGTGCTTTCCACCACCGACGACTGTCTCCACACCCTCAGTTCATCAAACACAACCAGAACAGAGTACGAGAATAACTCTAATCTCAGCTCCAGAGAGAGAGAGAGAGAGAGAGAGATGGGGGCGTAGCCAAGGGGTGGCCATTGTCACCCTAGTGAAAAATGTGGCCACTCTTCCAGCCACCCCAGGTATGATGAGCAGCATTTTCAGCGAATCAACATGATCAGGAAAATGTAATCTGTGCTGTTCCAATATCTTTTAGACAAAATATCTCATTTATTAATCTGTTAAAAAATTTAAACCTGTAAATTGCAATGTTTTGTTGCATAACTGTGAGGACCAGTAGTAAAAAAGCAAATGTTGGCAGGTGCCCAGCTTTTGTACAGTGTTTCCAATAGACCTGTCTGTCTGTCTGTCTATCTATCTATCTATCTATCCAATGCTTAATTTGTAAATTCTGAGGCACTCATACTAACTGGTACTAACAACAAGGAGGGGGAAGATTGGACACACATGTTCTTAGTTTGGACAAATACACAAAAGGACTCATTATGGCATTCTAAATCCATTCTCTGACGTGGCCAGAGATACTTATGGCTACATTTACATTTTACATTTACAGCATTTAGCAGACGCCCTTATCCAGAGCGACTTACAATTGGTACAGTCTTACAATCCAAGCAATTGTGGGTTAAGGGTCTTGCTCAAGAACCCAACAGTGGCAGCTTAGCAGAGGTGGGATTTGAACCCTGGACCTTCTGGTCCATAGTCCAGTATTTTAACCACTAGGCTACCACAGTCCCAAAAAGGCTACATAAATTTGTAGAGTGGAGTCACATCCTCCCATCGATCTGTTGAGTTCTTTGTAATATCAAAGGATGAAAGAGATGCTCCCTTAGCCTGTTTTTACTGTTCTCTTCTGTTGTTTATGAAATTATTTAGCTGGTTTTCTGAACCTTTGGAGCCAACAGTTACCAATTTCACCCTGCAGCTTCCACGTTCAAATCCTGGGATAGAGTCTGCATGTTCTCCGCTTGTCGCTGTGGGTTTCCTCCCACATTCCAAAGACCTGGATTACGTCAATTGGTGTCTCCAAAGTGTTCCAGTGTGAGGGAGTCAGTGGGTGTGTACATGTGCCCTGCTATGGGCTGCTTACCTGTCTAGGGGTGATTCCTGCCCTGCACTTCTTAGGAGTCTTGCTGCCGCTTAGACCTTGGCTGCGTGCCACCCTTAACGGGATGAAGTGGGTATGAAAATGGATAAATGAATGAAGGAATGGAACAGCTTGAACATTAATACTAATTTGGTGGGACATCTTGTTTGTCAAAAATACAGAGAGGGACTGATTTGGTAGCTGTAAATGTAAGCCCACAAGTTTGATCAGAAATGTAAATGCCAAGTACATCTTATATCTTATTTTTATTATATGCTTTTTTAAGCTTCTTTGTTTGTGGAAATGTCTCAAAAGACATGCTTTGCTGACCTCCAAAATGCAATGTGCTGCACACACCGTTCCCTTATAAACCGTCCATCCTTGCTGCCTATTAAGTGTTTTATTTAAACACTTAATAACACCACACTGTGTATTATAAAAGTCTGAAATGCTTTTTAAATCACATCCTTGTATGTGTACAGGCCTATGATTTCACAAATCAAATGCGAATTAATTGTATGGCACAGGAACAGACAAAAATGCACCTGACCTTCTGGCATTTAACCAAGAAAGATCACGATGGATAACCCACGTGAGCCCATCATCTTTGTGAAGATTCAATAACTATCGACCTTGGACAGAATTCCTTTGAGAACGACAGCCTACCCATAACGACAGTAGCCTTACAGCCTGCTTCTTTCTCAAACATCACCCGTTGAAGCAGGTTAGTTTTAAGGATAACTACCTTTATGACAGGCAATAACCATCACCATTAAATGGCTTTTGGTTTCCAGTGTCTGCAGATACAATAGAAGGGAATGACACAGTTAAAATTAGTATAAGGATTAGTAATAGCCAAACTCTCTAAACAATAACTGAGTTCAACCAATGCTGTCTCTCTATTTCACACAATTGCTCTTTATAAATAAAACGAAATGAAAATAACTAAAGCTAACAATGGCAAGTACTCTCTACTGTTAACCATTACTTGGAATAGATCTCATATGTGCTTAGTGAATATCTTATTCCAAAACAATAGCTATTAATATAGAGTTGTTCCATTTGTTACTATAACAGCCAGTCCACGGGGAAGGCTTTCCACTACGTTTTAGAAAATGGTTGAGAATTCACGAGAGTACTGCTGTTGGAGCTTGGCGTTCCAGTTCCTCAATATGTTGGCTAGACATGAAGCAAAGTCTCTGTGGGGGGCAGTTACGTTCTTCCACAATTAACATTTCTTTATGGACCTTGCATTGAGCATGATTACCATGTCATTCTAAAAGCAGGAAAAGTCTTCCACTAGTTCTCTAGAATATAATTGTAGGCTATAGTCCAGTTAAACCCTGGGTTTTCTGGGTCCCCCTTTTTTCTCTTTTCCAAATCTCCCCTATAACATATGGAATATTTCTCCCCCTCTCTGAACCACTACAGCTAATGGTGTTTGGAAAAATAATGGATGCAGATCTATATCTATATCTATATCTATATCCTATATCTATATCCATATAGTAGTGTTTAGCACAGCTATGAGACATCTAAAGTAAAGCCTGGCCCAATCTGTAGGTACCAGGCAGGCAGGAGGACCAATCAGAATGCCCCCTGTGCCACTATATTAAACTAAATTCATTGAGATTATAGAAAGTACTGAATATAGAGGAACCAGGTAGGAAAATCCCAATAGTAAAACATGGAAACAGGCTTCGGTATCCAAATAGTTTTTATCCAAACCATGGTTGGAAATGAGCTACATTCAGATAATAGTGTTCAACTGTATTAAGTTTTCCCTTCATGGGAACTAAGGGGCCCAATACAAACCATGAAAAATACCCCCAGACAATAGCTGAGTCCATTCAGTCTCAAGTTCACAAAATTGTTCTTTACACAACTCCAAATCAGAAAAAGTTGGGACGATATGGGAATTGAAAATTAAAGTATACGCAATGTTTCTTACAATTACTTTGACTTTTATTTCATTACAGACAGTATGAACCCAAGATATTTCATGTTTTGTCTGGTCAACTTAATTACATTTGTTTCTAAACATCCATTCCTGCATTTCAGGCCTGCAACACATTCCAAAAAAACCTGGGATGAAAAAGCACTTCCCATATGGTAATGTTACCATTCTTTCTCACAACAGGTTAAGGGACGTTTGGATACCAAACGCTGAAGTGTTTCAGCAGTTATTTTGCCACATTCTTACTAAAAACATCTTAACATGTGCAACAGTACGGGTCTGGAAAACTGATTCCTCTGACCACAAAACACATTTCAACGTGTGATGGTCCATCCCAGATGCCCCTGAGTCCAGAGAAGTCAATGCCACCTCTGGACATGGTTAACATAAGGCTTCATTTTTGGAAACTAAAGTTTTATGAACATAGTTTTTAAACATTTCATGAATTTTTTCAAGCATTTGTTGACAAACTGGAGATCCTCTGCCCATCTTTGTTCCTCAACTACCTTTTTTTGATACTTCTTTTGTATCAAATCATGATTACAATCACCTGTTGACATTGCCATTTTGAAATCAAATCATTTTCTATTTTCTTTCTTTACCATATTCTAGTCCTGAATTGCCCCATCCCAACTTCTTTGGAACTTGCTGCAGGCCTGAAATACAGGAATGGATGTTTATTAGCAAATTAAATGTAGTCGCCCAGACAAAACATGAAATATTTTCATAATATCTGCAATTAAATAAAAGTCAAAGTAAATGTAAGACACACTGTGGTTTTTTTTGTTGTTTTTTTTGCATTTTCCATAACGTTATAATTAAAATGACTTATATTTATATAAGGTAACATAATGCCCACGGTCTATTGTAAACCATTTCTCGGAATAGATTCCATATGTGCTTAGTGAATTTCTTAATCCAAAAATATTATTAATATGGAGTTGTTTTCCTTGTGTTCCAATAACAGTGAAAAGCATGCTGGTGTTTCATTTCCTCAGTGGGTTGGCTAAGGATGAAGTGAAATCTCTGTGGAGGCCAGTCAGTGTCTTCCACAATTAACATTTCTTTATGGACCTTGTAGTGTGCATGGTTACTGTACCTTGTCATGCTAAAAAGTAGGAAAAAGAGAAAAACTGAAATGCAGCTGAGATTACAGAAGCCAAAACTGAGTTTATATTGAGATGTTTATTGGTAAAGTGTGGGGTTGATATCTGAAACTGCTTCTTTTAGAAACTGGCCCTCACTGGATCTTACTTCTCAGCCACAAATTTATTTGCCTGTGTTAAGTGTGAACTGTGAACTAGCACAGTAATGGGCATTTTCATGTTTAACCCTGTTTTTTCCTCTTCAGGTTTGTGGCTACTCTGGTTCCTATCTCAGACACAGCTAATCGTGTCTGCATAGGAGGCAGGTCACTGTGGTCCTGGGTTAGCACGTTAGACTGTTGCTCCACCCAACTGCACTAAGAGTTCGTTTTGGGGGGAAAACAGTTTTAAGCACAGAGCCATAAAAGAACTGGCCATAGCATAACCATTTTAAGACAAATTATCAATATTATAAAATTACTTAAATTAATTAACAAATAGATGAGAGAAGTTGAAGTTGATCAGCAGATAAACATGAGAATCACGATTTTGTCAGGTCTGAGCACAGAACTTAACACTTAAAAGTTAAAACTTGAATGTGGGACTGAACACGCATGTGGGACTACTGCAGTCTTTCTGCTCAGGAGAAAAATTGTTCTTACCATTTGATCTCACTTATGCCTAGGAGAAACTACAAAGATTTCAAGGAGTTCTCTGTGACTTTCATTTCCTATGGGTGGCCATGAAAGCCCAATTGATAATTCTCCTGATGAACACTTTTTGTGCTTTCAGAAACTAATTTAGGAGTGAGTGCTACACCTGAGGACACTTGATTTGTATGTACTGTCTGCTTACTATTTGCAGTAGCAGTTGCATGAACATTTACATAAGTTTATAAAAAATGTCAAGGTCATAGTCCCAGTTCAATACACAAATTTAGTGAATCAGCAAGAATTTTATTTACGCGGGAACAGAGTCAATGAGTTACAGTTTAGTGTGGATCATGAAGCCCTGAAGTGGACAGGTGAAGAATTCATAAGAGATGTAATTCAAGTCATAAGTACAGTTATAGATATTATTTAGCTGTGTGTCTGATTTTATATAAAACTTTGCAACAGTGTGGCTAAAATAGCCAAATCCACTACATAGAAGGGCTGTTCACATACTTGTGCATGTATTTTATTAATTACAAACAGGAAATTAGATTTTTCATTAGAAAAAAACACACATTCATCAGAAAACACACATATACACAGTATAATCATGTCAGTGCCAAAACAAAACAAAGTGAAGAAGAAACAGACTGAAGCATTTGCATTACAGTGAAAACATTTGGCAGTGTGTGGGACAAGAATTATACTTTTATTGAAATCATGTTATTGTTCATACTGCAAGGCTGATAAGACAATGCATTCTGAAGGCTGACTGCACCTGGCAGAAAAGATCTCCAACAACACTTCCAAGGACACCACAGTGGGGTGATTTGTAGTTGCTGCTCTATATAACACAATGAGTGGGTGGGCAAAATTTTTCAAGAGGTGCTAATGCTGCCATTCTCTTACCAGTCACTGCTACAGCTGAGTACCTGTTCCTTTAAATTATTATGAGACACTGTTTATCCATTTAGGAAATGTTCCATCCATGGAAGGACGGTGGTCAAGATAGCTGCTCCAAAATCACTTGATACTAGAATATTAGTATGGCAAACTGCTTTAGCAGAGTGCTAACAACTGCACCACTGTGCCACCCTATCCATTTAATTATACATAGCATATCTCCCAGTCCAATTATTCTGGATATACTCTTCTACACTTATAAAATATTTACTATAAGTTTGAACGAATTGTATGTTGGATTTTTTCTCATTAAAATTATGTAGTTGTGTATACAAATTTTCTTTTTAATGCTGCTTAATGGTAGATATATTCATACTCATTCATTCACTTTCTTATTTGCTTGATCCTGGGCAGGGTCACGGGAGAGTCGGTGCCTAGCGGGCAGCATAGGGCAAGAAAAGACAAGGAGCCAATCCATCGTAGAGTTCACACACTTTTGCAGTTCAGGAGCACTTTAAAGCCACCAATTAACCTAACACACATGTCTTTGGGCTGTGGGAGGAAACCAGGGTAACTGGTGTAAACCCACATGGACACGGGGAGGACATGCAGACTCCACACAGAAACAACCCAGATCATTCCACCTGGGGATTGAACCCAGGGTCTTCTTGCTGTGAGGCACCAGTGCTACCCACTGAGCCACCATGCCACCCTGGCAGATATATTACGCATCATTAAAAGATTACACATGTCACATGTAATAATAAAGTGAGCTGATTTGAATATGAATAACTCAAAACTTTCATCATAGAATTGTCTCAGACTTTAGGTAAATAATTTACAGGTGTAAATTACAGTATAGCAATTTCAAATTGGACTGAGAGATATGTTGTACATCAGTGTCAGCATGCTATAGTTTAGTGCGTAATGTGTGACTGTGGTAGCCTAGTGGTTAAGGTACCGGACTATGGACCAAAAGGTCCAGGGTTCAAATCCCACCTCAGCCAAGCTGCCACTGTTGGGTCCTTGTAACCAATTGTAAGTCACTCTGGATAAGGGCGTCTGCTAAATGCTGTAAATGTAAATGTTTAACATTCTACTATGTACATTTGTAGCAGACGCCCTTATCCAGAGTGACTTACAATTGATACAGTCTTACAATCCAAGCAGTACTCGGTTAAGGGCCTTTCTCAAGGACGCAACAGTGGCAGCTTGGCAGAGGTGGGTTTTGAACCTTCTGGTCCATAGTCCAATACCTTAACCGCTAGACCACCACAGTCCCCACGTAATGCCATTTTCATGCACTGGTGATTTTGGGGCAAATAGCTAATCCTAGCCCTAATGGAAATACAGTCAGACTCTGCAGACACTGTGGTCAAAGTGATTGGCACACACATATAGGTTTTGCTGACTGCAGCTGGGACATTGCCATCAGAAATTAGGCTGCCAGTCAACGTATTGATTTGTGTCGGTCTGTGCAACCAACAACAGAACAGTTCCTGTACTTAGCTCTTAGCGTCTTGAGGAAAAAAAAGTTTGCAAACATAGTTCTCAAGCTGTGGGTGGAGATATTCATATGGGCTGCTGTATAATTCTATTGGACCTCCTTGTGACATATGAAGGTCAGTAATATCCGAATGGTTTGTTGAAGTCTGTATATTTCGAACTAGGCAACCCACAAAAATTATTCCATACTTTGTGTTTTGGTAGTCACTCCTCATTTAGGGAGTTTTTCCTTGCCACTGTGACCCTAGGCTTGCTCACTTTGGAATTGGACGTAGATATTAGGAGATAATCTAAAATTGTAATGCTGCTTTGAGACAATGCTCCATTGTAAAAAGCGCTATAGAAATAAATCTGACTTGACTTGACTTGACTCCAGATTCCCAAGTGTATGTGCACAAGCACTGAAAAAGTGAGTTTTACATAATATATCCCCTTTAAATCCATGATTAATTCATTCTTTCATTTATTAATCCACTCTCATCAGTAATTGCTTTGTCTTGATCAAGCTTGTGTCGAGTCCAGAGTCTATCCCAGCTGCACTGGCAGGAGTACATTTGGGACAGGATCCCAGTCAATTGCAGGGCATCACAAACTCATTTATGTATTAAAATCAAAATATCCAATCCACCAAATGGCTATTGTTTTTGAGCAATGAGAGACAAACAGAGCAATTGGATAACCCACAAAGACACCCATGTACCCTATATAACCAAAAGGTTTTGGACACCCCAAAATTACATCCAAATGCATGAGTATTGGTATGGAGTTTGGCTTGGTTTGGCTGCTATAACAGCATTCACTAGACTTTGTAACATGACTCTGATGCCACGCACCGATGCTCCCAGTTGGAATTGGAATTCATATCAAAGGTGTCTCATGGAGTTACGATCAGGGATCTGATCAAGCCAACCAAGCACTTATATTAAACCTGGTAAATTCTTTCTTCGTGGACTTGGTTTTAGGAGGGTAAGACAGAAAGTTGATGAGTTGGGGAGGTGGAAGCTTATGGAGGTGTCATATTGAGAGTCACTTAGGTGTTCAGTAAAACCCATTGTACTGCCACTGACTATTGTTAGAAATGTCATGTCTGTATGCACCACATTTAGTGAGCAGTGAATGTGGCTGTAATAACAGAGATGCCTAGTTAGAAGTAATATCTATGTGCTACTAATATTCCATATAATGTAACATACCAGTTCTTACACAGATGACAACCAGAACTCAGGGTCAACCCAGGAAGGTTCTCCTTGATATTTCAATACACAGAATGTTGATGAGGTTTTCCAAATTTGCCACAATTCACTACCAGTCACTACCTTCAGTCAGGCCATTGTCAGTCCTCTGATGGAGTTGCCTTTCCTAATCAGTTGTAATCAATAAGTCAATCAGTTGTCAATCAATAAGTTTGCTCCTCTAGATCACAGCCAATGTGGTGCTTTATGAACAGATGATAGGACAGCCAGTTACCAAACTACCAGGTGCATGTAAACCATGCCTATTGTTTTATTCTTGTGATTCCTACAGTCCATCAAACTGGTGTGTTAGGAAGTTTGATGTAATAAAGACATGGAAAGAACATGCCAGACTACACACAGACCAAAGCTTGAATCAAACCCTTGACATTGCTCATTCTCATTATTTATATACAGATTAATTACACACAGTAGTTTCTTCGTTTGCTTGTTTGTTTGCTGGGAAACCAATATGCTAATAATTGATGTACTACACTATAAAGTGCTGTATCAGGGTGTGAGTAGGTGGCATTATACTGTACATGAATATCTTCAGAGCTGCCTCATGAATTCTTTGTATTATAATATTTTAACTGAGCACAGATGCTAACAATCAAATATTCTGTCAAACTTTGTAAATAACATACGAAAGCTGAAATCAGTGCTCAGCATGACAGTACTGGTACCACCCCAGTACAAGTACTGAATACATCTAAATCCAAGTAAAGTTAATTTTAGCAGGACTAGCTTGAGCAAGGCTTCACCACCTGATAAGCGAACAACATTTCAAATGAATATGTAAATTGCTTTGCTGTTTTCCATTGTAATGCTCCTGCAAATGGTTTTCTATTCCTCCCTGTTCCAGCTGGCCTGCTTACACTGATTTCTAATTAGTTTTTAGGCCATTACACACATCTAACTTGGACAACTGAAATGAGGAATTCATTTGATCACATTTTCAATATTATTGATTTCGCAACAGCCAGTGGGATTGTACAGTCTAGTATTTCATCTGTGTGCTTGCCTTTTCTCTGTATCATTATGCTAATAATACTGCTGGCATGAATATTCATACCATGCATATGCTCTTTTAAACAGGCAGAATAGGACTGAATGAAGACTTGGTATGGTTCAATAACCAATTGTAGTAATTGAATAATATGTATAATTGCAGAAAAAAGATCATTTAACTTAAATTGAATTTAAATTGATTCATTTTGGGTGCATTTGCCAGATGTTTTAACTTCATTTACATTTACATTTACAGCATTTAGCAGACGTCCTTATCCAGAGCGACTTACAATTGATACAGTCTTACAATCCAAGCAATTGTGGGTTAAGGGCCTTGCTCAAGAACCCAACAGTGGCAGCCTGGCAGAGGTGGAATTTGAACCCTGGACCTTTTGGTCCATAGTCCAGTACCTTAACCACTAGGCTACCACAGTCCCTACTTTAGACAACTGTAAATCAAAAACAGCAGATTGTCTGACAAAACAGATGAGAGTTGGTCTACTGTTTAGTTTCCATGAATATAGGATGGACTGGTACACTGTTCAGTGTGTATTTGTGTATTGTGTTTCTGCTGTAGTCACTGGACTTACTGTAACTCTTATCAGGATAAAGCTCTTCCTGAAGATTAATGATTGATAATGAATACTGAATAATTCATTGATAACTTTAAAAGCACTTCCTAGAATCTAACATTAGTAGCTCACGGTGGAATGACATTCTCTTATTCTCAGTTGTCAAGTGCACTTCAGACAGTTTTGGGGTAGAGAATGTGCGTGGGTGGTGAAAATTTGGAATACAACTAGAAGAAGGTGTTAGAATAGCCTAAGCTGTTAGTCAAATCTTCTCATTCAACCATATAGTTTCTATATATACATATATATATATAGATATAGATATGTGTGTGTGTGTGTGTGTGTATATTTATACACTCTCTTACAAAAAATAACACAGCCAGATAGAAATGTTGGATTGCTGCAAAACTTGGCATTTAGGTACGCCGCAGGCAGATATGTAAATGTTTACAGTTGTGGGCTTGTTTGGCACTGGGTATTGCCACAAAGGGGTGTAAAAGTACTTCCCTTTGCTCCCCCATAAAAAGGCTTTCAAAGGCTGCTTTTGGGTAGTGTACCTCTTGGTGAGAAATCGTTGACTGCTAGACATGCCTCTACAATGCACTGGAAGACATTTTGGCCAGTTGTCAGATTTTGAGATGAGGTGCACCATTGAACTGAGAGAAGCAAGATGGCGATTTCGATGAATTGCCCACCACCAATCTAGGCTATTCTGACCTAGCTGCTAGGAGGTGTTGGGAGCACTGGTTCCATGAGGCCACGCACACATGGCGAACAGGCTCCGGATGGCCCAGACAGACCACCGTTACAGAGGATCGTCTGATCCGTCGACAAGCATGAGCAGCTCCCACAGTTTCATTGTCTACCATTCAGACTTTGGTGGCACCTTCAATACATACCCCTGCCTCTGTTTGGACTATTTCCAGACACATAGCAGAAGTAAGTTTGTTGTCATGGTGCCGATTATGTGTCCTGCCCTTGACAGCCAGACACCTTTACCCTTGTTTGCAGTGGTGGTGTGAATGAGAAACCTGGACTGCTTTGGACTGGAACTGTATTGTCTTTAGCGACCAATCCAGGTTTCCTTTGGGAGCCGACAATGGTCAGGTTTGAGTTGGAGTCCTTGTGGCGAGGCCACGTGTTGCCTCTCATAGCAGAGCTTCTAAATGGCATTTTTCAGCAGGATAATGCTCGTCCAAGCACAGCAAAGATTTCCCAGGAATATCTTCACCAGATTGCAACACTTCCTTGGCCTTGCTAGATTTATTAGCAATCGAGCATTTATGTGACCAGCTGGGACACCAGCTTCAGCAGACTATGAGTGTGGAGGATCTACAGGCCTAGTTGTGGACAAATATGTCATGGGGTATGTCTAACAGTCAACATTCGCTCACCAAGAGATACACTGCCCAAAAGTATCCTCTAAGAGACTTTTTATAGAGCAGTGGCGGAAGCACTTTTATGCCCTCTTGTGGCAAGACTCAGTGTCTAATCAGACCTTACCTGTTATCATTTACATATCTGCCTGAGACATAGCTGCATGAGTTTTGTGCAATCTGACATTTCTGTCTGGGTGCGTTATATTTTTGTCAATGAGTGTACTCAGGCCAGCCAGTCTAGCACCATCAGTATATATATATATATATTCCCTATCTGAATCAACAGATACGATGACATATTGTGGGGTCTGTTGTGATCTGATTGCAGTACACTCTTCTTAAACTATTAAAAACAGTTCTGTTATAACATGTGACTTTTGATAGAATGTATTAATAGAATATGACATATCATACAATGTCAGCCTTGCAAATGAAGCCAATTTTCCTGGGAAGAAAGCCCATCACATTCCTCTATTCCTTGACATATGCAGTAAACACACTCAAACACAGTGTATTTACAACGTACTTGCTAATAAATAGCTGTAGAGGGCATGTACAACACAAAAGCTCAACCTACAGCATTCATTGCATAAACCTAAAATTGTTGCCTTGCACAGTAATGGAGCGGTATTCCATCAAACTGTAATGTTCTGGCATGACCAATATATCAGAAGGATTTATTAGAGGCCTTAATGTAATCCTTGTACTTGCTCAACGTCATTTAGTTTCCACAGAAAGCAGATTTTACACTCGACACACCACCATAGTTTAGCACATGTAAAATATGAGCTTCATAGGCCAGATTTTTCAACTAAATGCCAACCGAATAATTAATTACATGTGAATGATGAAGTTGTCTGTATTTCATATGCAATTAGCTGTAGAGTCACCATTAGCAAATACATCATGTGTAAAAATGTGAATACAGTAGCTTAACCAAAGCGAAGCTTTAGGTTATACCTCTGCTTATCCTGGTCAGGGTAACAGGGGGAGGCTCTGGAGCCTAACCCAGAGTATAGAGGGCACAGACAGAAGTACACACTGGACATTGTTCCACACCAAGGCAGTCCTCTGTAAAAACACCACTTGACCTTCATATCCCACCTATGACTTGAACTCAGGCTCTCAGCAACTGGGTTATGGGATAGTGGGTGTTTAGCCGGTGGCATAGGTCACAAGGCAGGAACAACCCTAAACAGGAGCACCAATCCATAGTAGGACACATACACTCACACACTAGCGGCACTTTAGAGATACCAACTAGTCTAACACACATGTCTTTGGACTGTGGGGGGAAACTGGAGTACCGGTAGTAAACCCACTTGGACACGGGAAGGACATGCAAACTCCACACAGAAAGGACCCATCTCCAGCTGGGGATTGATCCCAGGACCTTCTCGCTGGGAGGTGAAAGTGCTAACCACTGAGCCACCTTGCTGACTGTTGTCACATTTTTTGGATTGAAAGATCATTGGTGTTCTGCTTAAGCTTGTGCCATTGGCCTTTTATGCACTAAAATTCCTCCCGACTCCTTGAATTGTTTAATGATATTGTGCGCTGTAGCAGGAGAAATATGCAAATCCCTTCAGGTTTTCCTTTGATGTACATTTCAACATTTCAATAATTTTTTCACGCATTTGTTGACAAATCTTGGCTCATCAAAGACTTTCCTGGATGCTGCTTTTGTACCAAATCATGATTATAATCACTTGTTGACATCACCTGTTTGAAATCACATCATTATTTAGTTTTTTTATTCATTAATAGCTCTAACTTGTCCCCGTCCCAACTTTTTTTGGAATGTGTTGCAGGCCTGAAATGCAGGAATGGATGTTCATTAACAAATGAAATTAAACTGACCAGACAAAACATGAAATACCTCAGGTTCATACTGTCTGTAATGAATAAAAGTCAAAGTAAATGTAAGAAACACAGTATGCTTTTTATATGCATTTTCTATTCTGTCCCGCCAGTTTGCAGTGAAATTTACGGTGGGGCAAAAAAGTATTTAGTCAGCCACTGACTGTGCAAGTTCTCCTACTTAGACAGATGAGAGAGGTCTGTAATTTTAATCATAGATACACTTCAACTATGTGAGACAAAATGAGAGAAAAAATCCAGGAAATCACATTGTAGGATTTTTAAAGACTTGAATTGTAAATTATGTTGGAAAATAACTATTTGGTCAATAGCAAAAGTTCAACTCAATACTTTGTAGCATAACCTTTGTTGGCAATGACGGAGGTCAAACGTTTCTTGTAAGTCTTCACCAGGTTGGCACACACTGTAGCTGGTATTTTGGCCCATTCCTCCATGCAGATCTCTTCTAGAGCAGTGATGTTTTTTTGGGGCAACACGGACTTTCAACTCCCCCCATACATTTTTTATGGGGTTGAGGTCTGGAGACTGGCTAGGCTACTCCAGGATCTTGAAATGCTTTTTACGGAGCCACTCCTTCGTTGCCCAAGTGGTGTGTTGGGATCATTGTCATGCTGGAAGACCCAGCCACGTTCCATCTTCAATGCTCTCACTGATGGAAGGAGGTTTTTGGCTTTAAAATCTCACGATAACATGGCCTCGTTCATTCTTCCCTTAACACGGATCAGTCATCCTGTCCCCTCTGCAGAAAAACAGCCCCAAAGCATGATGTTTTCCACCCCCATGCTTCACAGTAGGTATAGTGTTCTTGGGATGCAAACTCAGCATTCTTCTTCCTCCAAACACAACGAGTTGAGTTTTTTACCAAAAGTTCTACTTTAGTTTCATCATGCTCTCTGGCAAACTTCAGACGGGCCTGGACATGTACTGGCTTAAGCAGGGGGACACGCCTGGAACTGCAGGATCTGAGTCCCTCTCGGCGTAGTGTGTTACTGATAGTAGCCTTTTGTTACTTTGGTCCAGCTCTCTGCAGGTCATTCATCAGGTCCCTTCGTGTAGTTTCTGGGATTTTTTTTCTCATCGTTCTCATGATCTTTTGACCCACGGGATGAGATCTTGCATGGGGCCCCAGATTGAGGGAGATTATATCATGGTCTTGTTGGTGTCTTCCATTTTCTTTCAATTGTTCCCACAGTTGATTTATTCACACCAACCTGCTTGCCTATTGTAGATCACTCTTCCCAGCCTGGTACAGGTCTACAATTTTCTTCCTGGTGTCCTTCGACAGCTCTTTGGTCTTGGCCATGGTTGAGTTTTGGAGTCTGACTGTTTGAAGACTGTGGACAGGTGTCTTTTATACAGATAATGAGGTCAAACAGGGGCCATTAATACAGGTAATGAGTGGAGGACAGAAGAGTGCTTCTTAAAGCAGAAGTTACAGGTCTGTGAGAGCCAGAAATCTTTCTTGTTTGTGGGTGACCAAATACTTATTTTCCACCATGATTTACAATTAAATTCTTTAAAAACTCTACAATGTGATTTCCTGGATTTTTTTTCTCATTTTGTCTCTCATAGTTGAAGTGTACCTATGATGAAAATTACAGACCTCTCTCATCTTTCTAAGCAGAAGAACTTGCACAATCAGTGGCTGACTAAATACTTTTTTGCCCCACTGTACATAGATTTATTTATCCGAGTAACTAAAATGAACCATATACAGTGTTGCCTCAGCTGAATGATCTACTACCCAAATAGTACCTGATCTGTGGGGGTCCTGGCCATTAGAGAGCAGAGTAAAGGGGACTGACAAACTACGTAAAGAAACAGATGAACTAGATTCTGTAATTGTAAAAATACAAAGTGCATCTATATGGTGGAATATCTATAAATGGAACTGATAAAATGGACAATGAATGTAGAAATAAGGAGGTGTACGTAATAAAGTGATCAGTGTGTGGAAATGTCTAGTTAATTTCATGCAGTCAGGTCTTTTTGTCTTTTCTGTCTTTACAAAAACTCAAATATGCTTTTCATGCTTTCAATCAAACTGTTTAGTTCAGACAAACTCTTCAAACATTCTTCAAATAAAAATCTTCTCAAGCTTGCCTGGATGAGGTTAGAAAATGATGGCACAGGTCACCCTGGGCAAAGACATCAGGCAGTATCTGTAGCTGATGTGATAATTATTGATTTCACTGGACCTTTGTAGTTCATGTCCTAACAATACAGCAATCAATGCCGTGTAGCTGTGAGACAGCTGTAAATCCATCTATGCTGCTGTGCCACTGAGAGCTTGGTAACACTGATTAAACACACTCCACAAGTCTGGCATATTTCTGAAATGATTTCAGAAGCAAGCGAATCCATGACAGATGATTGGCAACCCCACATTAAAATGTCGGAATGAAAGGCTGCTGAATACTAATTGAATAGGCATCGGGAGCAGCGTTCATCTCAAGATTCCCCATCTCAGTACTATCTCATCTCATCAGCGGCGGGCAAGTTGCATTATGTTCCATCAGTGAAAACGATCCTCTCATATACCACTCTCCCGACACTTTAGCTGCCTTTCTCACAGGCACACCTACTAAAGCTATGACTTGCAGGCAGACATAGGCGCTTACATGTCTGGCTGGGGCTGCAGGAGTGAGCTTACCCAGACCTGCCACTCCTTGATACGATATTGTAATCATGTTCGTAGTGGCGGTGCTGTCCTTGTGTGTACTCCCACAGCTGGGCCACTGCTTTCATGCACATAGCCTCTTATTAAATTTGACATCCTTATGAATCGCCGAAGCTACTGAAGCCAGGCCTTCCTATGCGCCTTTGATTCTGTCAGAGGCACAACATCATGGCATGATTCAGGCTTATGTAGAAGAAGCATTCGTGCAGCTGTACAGGAAAACAGCGTACCTGATAAAGGCAGCATATTATAAAAGCTATGAGGAGAACAGAATTTGAAACTGTGATTACAAGGCCACACAATGTCCTTGAAACAATATGAAGGAATATATATTCAGAGAGAGCTGAGTTTCCTAAATGACGGCAGGTGTGATTTTCTGATCTCATTGCGGACTGTACACTGGATTAAATCCTGGAATCTGGCTATTTCGCTTCCCAGCTTGGAGCCAAAATCCAATCAGGAAAACTTAATGGTGCTTGAAGGAGTAGGAGCAGTTCAACACATTTCATTAGTTTTTTTTTCCACACCAAATATCGCTGATGCAAATTGATCTGACTTTGTATCACCAAGGAAACATTTTGTAAGCGACATAATCAAATTAGATGCCTGAATCTATTGTTACATTACAGTTAGGTCTTCACATGTCATAGAAGCAATCATTCTGTGGTGCTACAAATGCATGTCTCTAGCCTAAAGCCCTATCCAGATTGCATTAGTTTATCACTGGGACGCCTGTGATTGAATTTTAACATGTTTTCTCAGAGATAAAGTTCTTTCATCCAGACAGCAATAAAATTCCTGCAGGTTGAGGCAGCTTCTAGTGGGCTGAATGGTCCATGAACCCAAATGCTTGACTTATAAAACTGGTTATTATATCTAGAAAATGAAAAGTATGAAAGGATACTTTAAACATGTTTAAATATAAAGTAAATCTGTCTACCCTCAGAAGACTGTCACGCCCGCGGTCTTACCATGGTCTATCCGGGAATTCCACAGCTGATGAGGCGAAGATTGAACTCAGCTGTCAGAGGCCCTTTATAAGGGGAGTTTCGAGAGACAGTGCGCGCAGATTATTGCTTCGGTTACGTCCGTATGTACCGCGTGTTTCTGCCTGTGGTTCCGTTCTTTTCTGGTTTTGGGTTGGGTCTTTGTATTTCATTTTTTGTTAGCTGTGTTTCCTTTGCATGGACTATTTCTGATAATAAATCTTAATTTACTGGAATCGGCGCATGTCTCTGCCCTTCCTGCTGCACCAGCGTTACAGAATAATCTGCCAACTATGGAGACGGCGGATTCCGGGTCCAACACCGTGCTTACCGGACCGCTTCAATGGAGATCAGGACTCTACTGGCTGTGTTTTGTCGTCCAGTGCATGAGGTATTTTTCCTTTTTTCCCTCCCTGTCTGAGTTTCAGTGTGTGTCCTCCGTTGTCTCTTGCCTCTCTGGAAAGGCCCTGCAGTTGGCTACCGCAATGTGGCCACAGATTTGGGTGGAGTGTTGTGGAAACTTTTTTGGGACATTAGAGCTTTTTTTGGTCCTCCCCCCGTGAAGAACTTCATAACTTCTCTGTCCAGCGGCAGCGCTACGCCGAGGTCCATGCTCGCTAGTTCGATGCCAGAGCCTACCCTCACTAGCTTGCCGCTGGAGCTCACGTGCGCTGCCAGTATGTTGGCACCTCCATACGCTAGCCGCCAGGTCGACCTCCACTTGCTGGATCCTCCGCTCGCCAGATGTTGGAGGGGTCTAGGTGTTACCAGGGTCAAGCCCATTCCCAACTCAGTTCTGCAAACTTCTGCTTCTGGGACCGATCAGAGCACGTTTGCTTCAGAAGATGTCCAGAGCTCCCCGCTCCATCCAGAGGATGTCCAGAGCACCTCGCTTGCCCCAGAGGATGTTCAGAGCTTCTGGCTCCATATAGAAGACTATCCAAAAGCACATCATTGCCCCTGAAGAAGTTATGAGTGTGCCTCCTCTTCCAGAGGACGTCCAGCCCAGTTCCTGTTCTAAGGACATATGTTCCGGGTCCTATCCCGAGGATGTTCGCTCCTGCTCCACGGACTTCCCCTTCTGTGCCGCACTGAGGACGTCTGCTCTTGGAGTCTTACCATGGTATATGCACCTCCGATAAGTCAGGTGACTCCCGCGGATCCATCCAGGAATTCCACAGCTGATGAGGTGAAGATTGAACTCAGCTGTGAGAGGCCCTTTATAAGGGGAGTTTTGAGAGACAGTGTGCGTGGATTATTGCTTCGGTCATGTCCATATGTACTGTGTGTTTCTGCCTGTGGTTCCGTCCACCTGTGGTTCTACTCCCGTTTGCGGTCCCATCCGTGTTGGACATTTTCACGTACTGACCGCATTAGGTTTGCCTGCCTGTTCCGCGTTCCGTATGCTGTGGTGATTTCACCCATTTTGGCTCTCTGCCTATTTTGCGGCTTTTGCCGTATCGCACCCGTTTTGTGGCTCAGCCTGGTTTGGTTTTGTATTTAGTTGCATGTACTTTTTCTTTAAATCTTATTTTACTGGAATCTGTGCATGTCTTTCCCGTTCCTGCCACACCAGCATTACAGAATAATCCGCCAACTATGGAGACGGCAGATTTTGGGTCCACCCTGTGCTTACCGGACTGCTTCAATGGAGATCCGGACTCATGGCTGCGTTTTGTTGCCAAGTGCACGAGGTATTTTTCCTTTTTTTCCCTCTCTGCAGTTGGCTACCGCAAAGTGGCCGCAGATTCGGGTGGAGTGTTGTGGAAAATTTTTTGGGACATTAGAGCTTTTTTTTGGTCCTCTCCCCGTGAAGAACTTCGTAACTCTTCTGTCCAGCGGCAGCTCTACACCGAGGTCCATGCTCGCTAGCTCGACGCCGGAGTCTATGCTCACTAGCTCGACGCAGGAGCTCACGCACACTACCAGTACGTCAGCACCTTTGTATGTTAGCCGCCAGCTTGTCCGCCACTTGCTGAATCCTCTGCTCGCCAGCTGTTGGTGGGGTCCAGGTGTTACCAGTGTGAAGCACAATCCCAACTCAGTTCTGCAAAAGTCTGCTTCTGGTACCTACCGTGCCAGCGTTACAAAGACACTTTAAAATCACTTTAATTGGCTGCTGGTATCTGGATTTTGTTCTTTTTTTAGTTTTTCTTCCTCTCATGGATCTTCAGTTAATGAGAGCATGGAGTACATCCAACATCCAATCTAATTCAATAGAGCAGCGATTTTCAAAGCCTTCATTAGTAGGCTCTAGAATGACTCTGATAGACTTGCGCACTACAATAACTACATCAAGTAGCAGCAATCATAATCCTTGTTTTTCCCAAACATGACATGATATCTGCCTTTAAAATCATGCATTGCACAGCTTACAAATGATTGGCTGATTAGATAACTGCATGAATGTGTGTACAGATATTCTTAATAAAGTGCTCAGTGAGTGTATTTTACTGAGTTCCCAGTACAATAGCACACATCATAGCATCATGGTGTCGTGTTACTTGACCATGGTTCTCTGGGATTTGAAGTCTCAGTCATAACACATAACGTTAAGCACTGAGCTACCATTCCCCAACACAAAGTCTTTACTGCTCTGTTCTGCTAAAAGATGTTCTTCTTATACATCTTGCCTCATTATAAACCAAACTCTTCAACCATATCCCAAGGTTCCCTATTCATTAAATATCAAACAGTTCTTCACAGAGCTTTGCATTGTCTGTGCAGTTTTCTATGTCTGCACATTTGTTCACATGAAAAGTGATCTTTAAATGAAATGTCATTGATTAACCAAAGATGCTACCTTGTTTAACTTAATTGCCACATAAGATAATTATCTTCAATATTATTAAATCTAACATTAGAAGTAGCTGCTGGATAAAGTCTGACTGACAGTAGGGCCTATACACAATAATAAGTCAGTTATTTTGATTATAAATAGGATTTACAGTGTTAGAACATCTTGTTCTGCCCTTTATACTACCTGGCAGCAGAGAGAAACTATTTCTAAGTATGTTTACATGTGGCCATGTTCCAACTGTGTTCTCCTACTTACATCCACAAGGTTAAGACTCATTGAGTGGGAGCTCATGCTGAATTCTTGACCAACTTTAACAACATCCAAATAATATTTTGCATATTGCTAATTGTTTACACTGCATTCCAGTGTGGGCTTCATTCACAAAACCGTGACGCAGCCTGACGGAATTAGATCATTATATGAAATGTGATGTAGGTTAATAAAATGGCAGGTTTGTACATCATTAGGAACGGAAAAGAAGAATAGCACATTCAATTACACTGTCACCACATAAGACATATTTTCTTTAAGCTTATGACTGCCTGGCTACAAAGACCCATCACAAAGCAATAAATGTAGCTCTATTTCAATCTGTGATCCGTCATCAGGCGATAAAAAATTACCCTATTAAAGCCTTCTACCTAATTAGTTTGCGCTTGGCTGTTTGACTGAGATTACAGTCAGCTCCAGAATTATTGGCACTATTGGTAATGGGGTGGGGTGGGAGTAGTTTCTGTGATTAATTAGCATAATCTTACATCGAACATATGACAGAAATATTATTTTCTTTTGAAGTAAGGGTTAATAAAAATATTGTTTTATTGTTTTAATTATTGTTTTTATGAATAAAATGTAACTAAGTAATTACATATTTACGTTCACCTGGTGTTTAGACTTTTATATTAATCATGGTTTCTATTTTTACCAGGCCATAAATATGAGATGACACCATGGTAGAACACCATCATGGTTTACCTAGTTCAACTCAAACACAGGCACAACAGTCTGTGTTTGTGGGAGAGAAGGATGGCTGTGGCAACATCAACCTTTGTGGGCTCTGTGATAGACTGGCATCCCATCCTGTATATGGTTACATCTGTGTTCTTCAGAATAAGCATCATGGCTGGATTCAGAGGGGTGCAGGGTTGGGCTACATCCTTCAGATTTCTTCTGTGCCCCACTAGCTGTGTTTGGTATACCCATTGAACCATCACCTAAAACTACCCAGAAATTTTCACTGCACCCCCAGTCAAAGCAGGCTTCATCCGGCCCTGATACACAGCATTGGATGCTGTCTGACCCTGCCCAGGAAAAAAGGGTAATAGGTGAAAAAAGAACAAAAAGGTATGGTGTAATATCGTGGCTACACAGAAAATAATGTAATTGCCACTTTGAAATATGGTGGAGGATCTGTAATGTTGTTAGGCTTTTACAATGTATGTTCATATTTACATTTAGTTAAATGTGAGTGATTTACAATTGATACAATACAAATGAATACACATTCCAAACAATTGTGAGGTAAGCTCACTGTTCAAGGATCCAACAGTGGCAAATTGGTAGTGCAATGACTTGAACTGTGGAGTTTCCAGTCAGTAGACCAATACCTAACCACTGTACCTAACCACTGTACCACCACAGTTCCTTTGTTTTCATTCCCACTTAATCCACACACATTCACACTGGGACACGAGAGACACCAACTAACCTTTCACATGTCTTTGGGAAGTGAAAGGACACCCACACAAATATGGGGAGAACATGCAAACTCAACACAGATTTCATCTTGGCCTGGAATTGAATATTATTAGAGTTTGTAGTAGTTATAAATATTATATACGCATTAACTTGACCGTTACATACAGCTCGTGTAATATCACTGGACAGATCAAGGTGCTTTGAAACTGCCCCCTTCCATACACAAAAGCTCACAGGTGCCAGAGCTTGGCTAGAGTCACTTTGATCAATAGACCAGAGAGGAATGCTGTTATTCACACCTAAAGAACAAAGCCAATCATGCCCTATGGGACTCCCAGCCACAGAAGACTACATCATGACTGAGATTGAATCTCTTGAAGATACGGTCAATACCACTTTGGAAGTAAATTGGTTTCCTTTGACATATATTGTAATTACACCCAGTTTTGTAATTATGTAATACCAATTTGACCCTTTAAATAGTATGAACACCCTTGGTCACTATATTTATGCACATGTACAGTAATGTTCAAAATTCTTAGGTTACCGTTAGATATGTTGTTTCAGCAATAATATGATGAGCATATATAACATGTTTTTGACGACTGGCCTCAAAACTTTTAACCTCTTGAGACCTCCTTACCCTCCTCGGAGCTCTGATTTTTTTATGTATAAAAACTGAGCACCGTCTTTGAACAGGAGGTATTTTTGTTTTTGTGAAATGCTCAAGAGTGTCTACAAATGAGGACTGAGTTAAGCAGAATGAAGTATGAGGTGTAACAAACCCAAAACGTCATGTCCTCATGTGGGGACGCAAGGTCTCAGGAGGTTAAACTTAGCATAGCTTAGCCTTTCTCGCTTCCACAAAAGTGGATTCTTGGCTGCTACCATTCCAAAAGGAAGGATTCCTGATCAAGCTTCTTCAGCATGTAGAAGATTCAACTTGGCATCCCGATGAAGCTGCCAGATGCTACTATTGCTCAAGTGTAAGAGGAGATCACATTACTGTGATTACTTGCCACTATCATTTTTAAAATACTGCATTCAAATGCCCTGTATTTTCTGGTTGTATTCTAATAAAGAGCCTGAGAAATAATTAAATATGATCAACATACCATTGCATATCTAATCTAAGTGTCAGCCTAAGGACACGGATGGACAAGGGAGGATGATGTATGTGCAAGTGTGCTGAGTTTATTTACAAGTGACATAGTGACACATAGAATACACAACAATACAAGAAGCTAAACTAAAACTAAGTACAAAACAAGCTAAACTGGCAGACCAACCACACAGAGACATACAGTGCTAATATGGACAGCTATGAACTAAAAAGACATAGCGCTAACAATGAACAGCTAACAAACAAGACAATACCACATGGAGCTAAACAAACTAGGCAAGACAAGGGCTAACATAGGAGGAGCTAATGCTAAGCGATAACTGCAAACATAAGCTAACAAACTAACGGCTAAAACAAACAAAAAAGCTAAACAAAGAGGAGCCAAGAGAAACTAGGGAAGTGGAAAAAAGCCAGACAAAGAAGTGAACAGGACGTGGAGTATTTAGGAGCACCACCTGCTGTGGGAAAAGAGGAAAGTCAAGAAGACAGACGGGGTAGAGCAGAGTCATCGTGACAGAACTTACCCTCTAAAGGCGCTTCTCCAAAGTGCAAAGGATAGAAATAGACAGAACAGCTAGGAAACAAGACAGGCCCAGATTACCAAAAGGTAGCAGGACAAAACACGAATGTAAACAGAACAGGGGGCCAGATTAGAGGAGGCAAGGACACAAGGTTCAGGAGGAAAAGAGACAAACAAGAGAAGGGTCTAGGAAATACAGGACACATAGGAAATGAAGACACAGTTCTGATCCTGGCAGTCAAATGGGGAATCTGTGGCAGTGGGGTACTGCTCCACACAGGAGTCCCTAGGAGCCCGGAACACACACAATTTGTGGACCAATTAGTCCCGGACCAGAAAGTCTTGGTGGCTACAGACGGAACTGCAGGAGCCACCTGAGGTGCCAGATGGCACCACAAAAAGGGGAGCGTCCTCCTCGACAACGTGTGGGGCGTGGTCCACGACATGGTCCCTGGGAGCCACTGGGGCAGTGTTGACCTGGGCTGTGGTCTCGGGCGAGCAGTCCAAGCCCATCTTGTCCATATGGGCAAGTACCAGTACCAGTACCCCAACTGGTACTGTCATCATCAAGCTGCTGGCGATCGGGGTTGCTGATAAACTACTGGCAATCGGTGCTGCTGTTGAGCTGCTGGTGATCTGAGTCGTCGTTGAGCTGCTGGCAAGTGGAGTCACCATCGAGCTGCTGACGGTCGGAGTCGCTGAGGGGCGCCTTGCAGGCGGTGTTGCCGGGGGAGCACCTTACGAGCGGTGTTACCGTTGTGATGGTCTCTGGAACACGCGCTGCCGCTGTGACTGGCTCTGGAGTGGGTGCAGTTGCCTTGACTGACTCTGGAACAGTCACAGTCACCGTGACTAACTCTGGAACGAGTGCAGTTGCCGTGACTGACTCTGGAGCGGGCGTCGCCACGTCGGACTGTGAGGCCGTCGTGCCGGACTATGGGGGCATCGCTGCACCGGACTGTGGGGGTTTCGCTGTGTCAGACTGTTGGGGCGTCGCTGCACCAGACTCAGGGGGCATCGCCGTGGCAAACTCCCCTGGACTGGAAAGGGGTTCCCCTGGACTTCCTCAGGAACATCAGGACTTACCTGGATCAGGGGTGACGGCCACCATAAGGATCACGACTGCTGGTGGTGTGACAACTCAAGATTCAGCAACTCCAAGTCCCTGGACCACCACAGAGGAGACCACTCCCAGGACCTCCAGTATCCCCAGGATGAGCCTCTCCACCTTTGACCCATCTGCTATCTGCAGTGCAACTCCACAGCCTCCTTGGCAGTACAAGACCCCCTGGAATACCTGCTGGGTCTCTGCCATGGCCAAGAAGGCAGGGGTCAGCAGTGAGCAGGCAGGAGCAGGCATCCTACTGGAGCTGACAAGTGCAGAATCCAGTTGGCTCTGGAGATCACTGGACCCCTTGAGCAGCTGGCAATCGGAGGATCCAGTAGTTGCCTGGCAAGGTGAGGCACAGGCTGGCGACTAGCATGCAGAGGTGCCGACTTGAGGGCAGCAGACATGGGCTCCGGCATCAAGCTAGCGAGCACGGTGCGCTGCTTCCTCCTGCATTTTTTGGCTGAACGGGTTAACAGAAGGTTCAGGCAAGTAACCTCCAACTCTGAGTCCCAACCACACAGGGTTAAGGGAGGCTGGTAGTCACACTTGAGGTGCTCATCCAGATACTCCTCACTGGATGAGTTGGACCATAGACTATGGAGGACAATGGGCAAATTCGCTACATCTTTCAGGAGGTCTGGCTTTAGGTCAGGCTTAGGACACAGACGGACAAGGGAGGCAGATGTACATGATAGTGTGCTGGGTTTATTTACAAGTAACATAGTGACACATAGAATACACAACAATACAAGAAGCTAAACTAAAACTAAGTACAAAAAAAGCTAAACTGACACACCAACGAGACAGAGACATACAATGCTAATACGGACAACTATGAAGTAACAAGACATAAGGCTAACATTGAACAGCTAACAAACAAGACAATACCACATGGAGCTAAACAAACTAACAATAGGCAAGACAAGGGCTAACATAGGAGGAGCTAGCGCTAACAGTAAGTTAACAAGCTAACAGCTAAACCAACAAATAGGCAAGGCTAAACATAATACAAGATACTGAGCAAGACAAGAAACAACACTACTGAATAGAGACTAGAAAACAATGACAAGACAAAGAGAAGGAGACCAACTAGGCAGGGAGATGGGAGCACAGACGGGAGCCAAGAGGAACCAGGGAAGTGAAAAAAGCCAGAAAACGAAGTGAACAGGAAGTGGGGTATTTATAGAAAGAACAGCAACAGCCCCACTTGCTGTGGGAAAAGAAGAAAGTCAAGGAGACAGAGGAGAGTTTGCACCATCGTGGCACTACGGGTATGCATGTATAAAAATAAGACACTGAGAGCTACATTTAGCAGAACTATGATAATTATTTTGTGACAGAATGTTTTCTGGAATCATATATTTTCCCTCACAACGACATGACTGGTTTTTATGCTTTTCTTAACTGTATAAGCAGGGCATCCCCTTCAGACTGAAAAGAATAAGAACTGCTTTCTGGTGCACAATTACGAATGGCTACGCATTATCACAAAAACCCTTGGATTAGCGCTCAACAGGAAATTGGCTTGAAACACCTCAATGGGAGCTTTACTTGACCATCGCAAATGCGTCACAGAATAAATGGCCTCATTTACAGTCATGGCTGCCTGTCGGAGTTATTGATTTGTTTGCAGGGGAAATGTTTCAAATGTAGATATTTCAGAGTGTGATCATGTGGATCAGGTTAACGTGGTCTGCATGGATCATCCATGCATTAATAAAAAAGAAAAGTGTTGAGCAGAGGTTCACATGTTAGGGGTAAACTAAGAATAAATAAAGAAGAGAAAAATAATGAATCAACCAAAACAAACTTGGGATTTCACCTGTAATAAAGACATAAACAGATATGACACACGATATGACTGGCAGCATTAGAAGTGTCACATTAAAGCAACCATTCGGCCAGCATTTAAGTCAGGGTACACTGACTTCATTAGATTCAGCTCAGCTCAGTCTTCTGTCTGATCGAGATTACTGTGCTGAGGTAATTGTGTGGTTGAGACTTCATAAAGCACTTTCAGCTTTTATTATCAATGCCGTTTCATCTGAACCTTCTAATGACATAAATGAATATTTTGCCAAGGTGGAAAGCTGTGTGTCTCTCTCCGTGTGTCAGCTGGTCATCCCAACCCTACTACATTGTTTTTTTTTAAATCTTTGTCTTTTATGTGATTTTTAAAATCTGTAGACACACTTTTTGACACATGGGAAGTAATTTTAAAAGTAAAGTAATTCAAATCAGTTTTTCCCTATGACCCACAGATTTTGTGTGACTATATTTACTTCTATAGTATATTTCGTAGCCAAATTCTGGGACACTCATAGTCAAATTGAATGTTTTGTGAATAAGCTAGAAAGGTGCTCAAACATGAGCACATGCCAAATTTTCCAATATCTTTTAGTATGTATGCATTAGAATCCAGAGCAGCATAATATCAAGTGAGCAAATCTGTTCATCAGTTTCAGTGTGAATTCACATTAGAATGGGAAAATTGAGCAATCTGACTGAATTGGAATGAATCATGGTTATCTGTGATAGACTAGCTGGGGCCAACATTTCAAAAACTGCCAACCTTGTGGGTTTTGTTGTGCAACGGTGTCAAGAGCATAACAGGAATGGTTTGACCGATAAAAACATCCAGAGTAAGGAAATCCTGTTGATGTAAACAACTGGCTGAGGAAATGGGTCAAGCAGTCAAGCAAATTGTGGCTGAATACAATGCTGGTGCTCCAACTAACATGTCCGAATGCATAACTCATCGTTCCTGCGGAACTCATAGCACGGACCGGCCATAACAGCAGATGACCAGTTTGAGAGCCATTGCTGTCTAAAGGAAACAGAAAGGCAAAACTCCAGTGGGCAAAGAGCAGAACAGTTGAAATCCAGATTTCTGTTGCACCATGCTGATGGGAGGGTCAGAATTTGGTGCAAGCAGAATGAATCGATGAACTCTTCCTATCAAATGTCAACAGTTCAGACTGGTAGAGGTGGAGTAATGGTGAGGGAAATATTTACTTCTGATACCAGTGGATGGATGTTTGGACAGTAGGATTTACCTATGCCTTATGGCTGGTCAATTTCATTCCTTTATGCCAGCTGTTTACCCTTTGGCAGAAGGACACAAGCAGGACAATGCCCCATACTACATGGGTCGTACAGTCATGGGTTGGTATCAGAAACATCACTGTGAGCTTTCCTTGTTTCCCTGGCCTCCACCGTCCCCTGATTGTAATAGTATAGGGCATCTCTGGGACGAGGTAGAAAGGGCTGTTCAGAATATATATATATATATTCTATATATTCTATATAGAGAGAGAGAGAGAGAGAGAGAGAGAGAGAGAGAGAGAGAGAGAGAGAGAATAATCTAGTCTCAGGATGGGGATTAATCTATAAAATTGAATGCTTGTACAGTGATAAATCTAATGTTCCCTCCATCTACAGTGTCATCACTCAATCATGTGCAATCATTTAAAAAAGAGCTTTTGTTTGAAACCACAAATTTGTGTGCCCAAACTCCGAAAGTTCAACTTCAAATGCAGTTTAAAAGTTGATATAATCACAGTTTTGTTGTGATTAAGCTATTGTGGCAACGATTTCCTTTCTTTTTCACTTCATGATAGCATTTTGAGATTGCTCAATCTAGGTTAGCAATTTATTAACTCCTGATGGGAAGTTAGAGAGTTCCAGCAGCAAACACACAGCACAATTCAGCACAAGTAAATATTCAAGTCTGATTTAAAAAAAAAATTATAAAATATACTATATAGTCTGCAGTGTGCAAATATAGAGATATTTCTTCATATTTTAACCCTCTTTTAACCCAAGCAATACAATGAACTGTGATAGTTCATACACACCTTACACCTGCTCATTAGATCATGAGATTGGAAATGTGTATTTAGACAGGCTGTCAAATTTAGGTAGTCTGTATAAATATTCAAACAAAAGTTTCAGCTTAAATAACACAAATATCAAAGACAGAAGCCTAAAAACTCATTGTTTAAGGTCTTCTTACAAACCCAGTGGAGGTCAGTTTTTATTCAGAATTCACAGGACTGATTCTGTTGCATTATTAAAACAATTTTCTAAATATGAAATACTGCTAACGTACTGTAAAAGTAAATGTATAGTCCATGTAAACCAAAATATTGACTGACTCATGGCTTTACTCGAGCCACCCCTTAAGTCTAAAGGGGAGCAGGAATCAAGAATCTTCTCTGTACTGGCACCCAGATGACATAATGATCTTCCACTGGATGTCCAAATGACTTGAGTCTCTTGCTATTTTGAAACAGCGTCTAAAGACTCACCTGTTCACTCAGCACTTAAGCACTTAAGACAGATTGCAAAATTATATGTTTTTTAATAAACTCTCTTTTTAATGTACCTTTGCTGTCTTTTTATTCTTCAGGATTGTCTCTAGACATTTATGGACGGGGGCTTCTTTCACTTTCTTCGATTGGGGGGCTAAAGGTATGCTTCTGCTTTATGGACTAAAACAAACTTCATAGTGCCCGAACGTTTAAGCGCAATGTGAGCACAGCCCAGTGGGGGACAATCATGCTCTGGCATGGTACACGACAAGCAGGCATACTGTAAGCACGCTTACATCATCACGAGACTAGTTGGTCTTGCTTTGTGGAGTTTTTTTGAAGTGGTTTTGGGAGTGCTGACACACAGCCCTCATATGCCGTACAGGTTTATTGATTATGCAATGCAGTGATTTTCGGTGGATCATGCTGCACGTGTAAGAAGATTTTTATGGAGGTGGATGACATTGTGTTCCGTGCTCTGGGGATCTCTGTCTGTCATTATTTTTAGAGTGACGATAAGACCCTATAGTATACTATGAGCATGGATCTCCTGATATAAATGCTATCCATCAGCTTAAAACAGTCACAGAGCAAAGGTGTGAATATCTCCTTTCCTATTTCCTTTCACCTCTCCTATCCTTTCTTACTGTATTATCTGATTATTTCTTAGAAATTCTTAAGTGACAAAAGTGTAAAACAAACAAGCAACTGAATAAAAAAACTTGAACTACAGAAAAAACCCAGAGACTTTTTGGGAAGCATCTAATCCATTGGGTTATAATGTAAAACAGATAATGGCAGAGAGATTATTTGTAAACACAGCCATTACCACTGAAGACTCGATTAAGTTAAAAACGTATCTGATTATCTAAGAAGGTAATTTTTCTTTAGCTGAGTTGGTTTGCAGCTCATTGGTACCTCGGTTCTCACCATTAATTTGTTCCAGAAGACTTGTCGAGAGTACAGAGCAAAGTTTTCCCATAAGGAATAATGTAAATTGAATGAATCCGTTCCAGACCCCTGAAGCTCTGTATAAGGAATTATATGCATTAATGGAGTTGTATTGTACAGGTGCCCCCTTAATTGTTCCGACAAATCCATCATACGTTAAATGTAACATGAACCGAGGTGTTTAGCGAGTGTTTGGTAGAGCAGTCTATGATAAGCCTACGATAAATAGTGATACGTTAATGTTTAAAACACTTACGTTAACCTACAGTTAGCAAAAATCACAAAGCATATTTTATAATAAAGTGTTGAAAAATCTCATGTAATTTCGTGAGTAATGGATTGAAAGTGAAAAGTAAAAGCAAAACACTTACTCTATTGGTAAACTTAGAGCGCTTGCATAGCTGCTAATGCTAGCTGGGACTGCGGTAGCCTATCGGTTAAGGTATTGGACTCTCGACTAGAAGGTCCAGGGTTCAAATCCCACCTCTGTCAAGCTGCCACTGTTGGGTCCTTGAGCAAGACCCTTAACCCACAATTGCTTGGATTGTAAGACTGTACCAATTGTAAGTCGCTCTGGATAAGGGCGTCTGCTAAATGCTGTAAATGTAAATGTAAATGTAGCTGCAGCCTGTGTTGTAGAGCATTCAGGACAGGATTTCCCTTTCAGTTGTCAGTCAATACAACCCTTTTTAGGAACCATGGACATTTATTTGCACTAAGAATACAGTATTGTAGATGTAAAAAATAAAGAAAAGCACAATAAAAACAGAGGTGCAACTTTGCGTGAGCAACTTCTATTGTGAATCTGAATCACTGAATCACTTTTTTCTGGTTTCGGCTGAAACCAGACAAGTTTAAGCAAGTGCACCGACTACCGAGCAAACAACAAGAACCGAGACAACTTTTTCTGGTCAAAATGCGTCGAGAACTGAATTTGACCAGTTCCGAGATGGTCGAGAACCAAGGTACCACTGTATTTGGTAACACTTTACTCTGAACTAATGAGGAAGTAATGCTTTGTTAATCACTACATGAATTAATATATTGGTCCTGCATAAAGGCATACGAGACATGCTCACTTTATGCATATTTACGGTGACTCATGATGCATTACGTGTGTGAATTAACGATTACTCACTCATGAAATACTGTATGAATGAATGCTCTTCCATGTACCCTTATTGTAAAGTGTTACCACAAGCTATATGTTGCCACAAATAAATATGTTAGGTTTGTATTTTTACTTTGCCTACTATGCAGTTTATCAATATTCCACATGAACTGTGATAAAGGTAAGCGTCTCTACTTTCTAGAGCGTGTGGCATGGAAATAAAATAGGCACCATTCCAATTCACTCAGTGCACTGAATGCCACGTCTATGCGTTAACATTTCCGCTTGTGACAGACACTTATTTGTGGAGGTGTGTCTGTGGTAATTATGTGTTGTTTGTGGAGTTTATTTTTACTGATAAAGAAACTGATATACAGCGGTACCTTGGTTCTTGTCATAAGGAATAATGTAAATTGAATGAATCTGTTCCAGACCCCCAGAAAATCCACACTGTAGAAGGCTTTTTATGCATCAATGGAGTTGTGTTGTACAGGTTCAGACAAATCCATCATAAGTTAAATGTATCATGAAGCAATGACTTTAATATAGTCTATACTGTATAGTAGCAGAGCCGTCCTTACTGTTTAAAACACTTATACATTAACCTAGAGTTGGCCAAAATCATTAACACAAAGCTTCTCTTATAATAAAGTGTTGAAAATCTCATGTAATTAACTGAGTAATGGATTGACAGTGGAAAGTCAAAGCAAAACACATACTGTATTGGTGAACTGCTAATGCTAACTGCTCAGCCTGGAAGTTATCTTTTGGTTTGGAGTAATTATCAACCTTTTTAGGACCCATGGAGAATTATTTGCAGCGTAGATCTTCACTGGGAAAGAGCTAGTGTGGGACTGAATCGAGTTTTATCTGGAACGAGTCGCGCCTCGACTCATACAAGCTTAAGCAAGCGCGCCGATTACAGAGCACTGATAGCCAAGACAAATTATTGTGGTCAAAATGCGTCCGGAGTGGCCGAGAAGATATCACTGCATCAATATTAAGACAGAAAACCAGCCTTTCAAACGATTTCAAATGCTCAAATGGATGGTGTTCTTGAGATGTTTGTGCTGGCATGAGGTTATTTGTACTAAGACAAATACGAAGCACTTCTGCAAGTAACCCTGATTGAGGGTGTCTGCTGTGTGCTGTAAATGTAACTGATGTTATGTTTATTTTGTCATGCCTCTTCACCTTTTGTTGCAGTGATTTATTTTCTATTTGCTCTGATTATACTGCTGTGAGTGAGTTCGCAGTGTTGCCCTACTTAATGACCCCTGATCCTTAGCACCTCAGTCACGTCTCAGGGAACTGAACTGAAGCAGAGAGCAAGTGTGAAAGACTGGGAGTATGTGAATGTGTGTGCGTGTGTGTGCGTGTGTGTGTATGTGTGACTGAGTGAGAGTAATTTCTAATTTTAGAGCCTGGTGATCAACCCTGTTACCCGGTGGGACAGGATGTGTTGCCATGGTGAGCATAACTCAGCTTGAATGCCCCTTAATTGGCAAAGATATATAAATACATGCACAGTACTTCAGTTATAAATGTAGCAGATTTTTAGACGTGTCTGTTTTTTGCAGAGGTACAAGTTAGGCAAACTGGCACAAATTAGCAGGGTATAAAATGCTGACAGGAACAGCACACATTAAGAGGGAATATATCTGGAACAGAGTTGACCTACAGAAAAGGACAGATATACAAGTTAGTGATAGTCATTAGTGATTACCATCTGACCACAAAATGTGCAGAGATAAAAAGAAAATTGGCATAGCTTTGCGTATGTTCCATAGAATAACCCTGGCTGATATCCACAGCTGGCCAAAACCTACTCCATATTATGGATTTTAAGCGATCTAAATTCTGGCTAGATCTCCTTCTTGTTTATTTGGTTTATTTAATGTCGCTAACAGCATCTGTGACCATTTTAACAACAGACACAAGGTTACATCGATACATAAGATTACATCGAAACTAGTCATATGTATACACTCAGATCGGGGCCAATTTAGTGTAATCAATTAACCTAATGCATGTCTTTAGACTGTGGGAGGAAACCAGAGTACCCGGAGTAAACCCACATGGACACGGGGAGGATATGCAGCCTCTATACAGAAAGGACCCAGGCCGCTCCACCTGGGGATTGAACTCAGGACCTTCTTGCTGTGAGGCGACAGTGCTACCCATTGAGCCACCATGCACTAAATCTCCTTCTAGAACTTTGTCCTCTGAAGCAGTTCAGTTCCAGCTTCTTTAGCTGTGTTGTTGCAGCTAGTACACTCGTACCAGCACAATCCCCGGAGTGTTTACCATGTCTGAGTGACTGCTGTGCTGAGAATGGCTCAGCATCCAAATAATATCTCATCAGCAGTTGTCCTATGGCGATGCTTCTCTACAAGGGTGTGAATGTAGAGACTAAGTTTGTGTACACCTGTAAATTTATCACATCAATTCACATTCATTTTCGCTTAATCCTGGACAGGGTCGTAGGAGAACCGGGGTGGAGGCAGAAAATACCCTAAACAGAGTGCCAGTTCATCGTAGAGCACACACACTAACAGGGCACTTTTTGAAACTCCAATTAACCTAACTCACACATCTTTGGACTGTGTTGGGAAATCGCAGACATAGGGAGGACATGCAGACTCCTCACAGAAAGGACCCAGACTTCTCCACCTGGGATTGAACCCAAGACCTGATGCGACAGACATACACATCGAGCCACCTGTCCCTGTGACCCTGTCCAAGAAAAGTGGGGTTAAAACTTAGAAAAGAAAAAGTAAATGTCCTATTACAAATTTGATAAGTTTCATAAGTTTTAACCCTGCTTTTCCTGGTCAGGGTCACATGGGGTTCAGCACCTATCCCCAGAGAACACAGGATGCAGAACAGCATGAGTCCATTACAGTGCCAGGAGATGTCAATTAGACATAGCCTGCAATCAGGTCTGCATGTGACGCCTAACCCAAAGGCACCAACCTGGGTCAAAGACTCTAACCTGCCAGGGTGGGATAGAGTGTTAGACAACTTCGCCACCTCAGCCACTTATAGTTGTTATGTGGTAGCCTAGCGGTTAAGGTACTGGTTCAAATCCTACCCCTGCCAAGCTGCCACTGTTGGGTCCTTAATCCACAATTGCTTGTATTGTAAGTCGCTCTGGATAAGGGCGTCTGCTAAATGACATAAATGTAAATGTAAATCCACTTCTCCAGCTTGTGATGTCTACCCAGAGTGTAAGATGTGAATGCACATGAACTGGGTAGGAAATAATTATAGTCAAAATGTAATTGCAGATCTAAATCAGCAATACTATCCAACTATGCTGGAAGGAAATCATGAGAGTTAATGTGAATAACAACTTGAGTTAGGTCATTATTTACATTTTGCTATTGCCTTACTGTATTGCTGAAGATTAGAAAAATACAGAAAGTAAGAGGTCATCATGGGTTCTGGGTCTGTCTAATGCAACACTTGATGTAACAATACAACAATGCATCCTGCTAGAGGAGTTCAAGGGACTAGAAGATAAGCCAAATAAAAGAACATCAATTTAAATATCAGACTGCAGATATGGCTGTTTTATGTTCCATGAAACAGGATGTTTTGTCGACACTACCATAGTCACAGTCTTGTGCTATTGCCATTGTAATGTATATAGAGTGGTACCTCGGTTCTCGACCACCTCGGAACTCGTCAAATTCGATTCTCGACTCACTTTGACTTTGTTCAGCCAAAACTTGATTCACAATTCATGATTAATGAGTCACGAAAATAAATACAAGCATATATATATATACATATATATTTTTATTTCCTATTTTAATTTCTTAGAATTGTTAAGACCTTGGTTGATAAAGTGAACGGACGTTGATGGGATGCTCTTTAAAAGGCGCTTATCTGTACTAGAATTGCTAAAATAGCTGTTTTTAATTTATTCAGTCACGAGGATGTAAACTTTCGCAGAGCCTCTGTTTTTAAATGCTGCTAAGCAGTCACGGTTTAAATGAGAAATTGATAGTCCCCGTTATCATACAAAAAAATCTCTCCCCAGTCTGGATGCTGGATAATGATCGCTGTCCCGCTGTCCTCTGCCTTACCACTTACCGCTGTCACAGCTGCATAGTGTTTATCTTCTCTCAGAATTATACCAAACATCACACCCTGCTGTCTGCAGTCTAACACTAACGGCACAGGCCTCTTCCGGGATTATCACTCACTAAATATAACAAATGTCTTTTGTAGGTATTTGTATATAAGTAATGCACGTAGGTGTTCAGTTGTTTCAGGTGATGAAAATGCTATAGCCAGCACCATAGTGACTCAGGTTCGAGTTCCAGGAGGTTTATTTGGCTGGGGTAGGTGTGTTGCGTGTGCAGACATGATTGGTGGTGTCTTGGATTTGTCGGTCAAGGGGGCACGTTTATGTCTGAGCTTGTGTGACAGGGCACCGGAGCTTCCTGTGAAACCTGACCAGCACCCCACAAAGGTAGGGTAATGATAACAATGAGCATAATGTTTGAGATACTTAGTGTAGCGAAACAATAGCTATTGAAACATATGCAGGAATGCTTATGTTCACTGGGTGTTAATGTGTGCACCCACCACCCGTAGATTAGGATTATAGACTCTTTTCTCATGACAGGAACGAAATGAGAGGATTATAGGATACCACTATATGTGATACAAGGATACAGGAAAATAAAAAGGGATCACCTATGATATGGAGCAAGGAAATAGCACCCTGAAACCTCATAAAGCATAACCGGTCAGATAATATTTAATGGGAAGAGAAAGGAATATGAATAATTGATTTATGTCATTAGAGGGCAAATGACGCCTGGGTTTCAGCTTTTACGAAATTTAATAAAAGCACCCGATTGTGTACTGCTTCCTTTGAAGTTCTCTGCTAACAGAGGTCACCCACCAGGACCTGGTGGTAGGTAAGTAATCGCATTTCCCACTTCTTTTCCAAACCCACTCATTATAGCCAAAAATGACAATGCACTGGGCCATTAACATATGGGATTCTTTATTCACCACTGTGTCACTGGCAGCAGAACCATAACTCACCTAAATGATGATTCATGTCAAGCGCTGGGCAGGTGGTCTTGCCATACGGCTTTATCACCATAGTGGTTCCAGGGTTTGAGTCGTGATGAAGTGAAACGGAGTATACAAAGGATACAACATTCAGGATATGACAGGGAATTAACTAACTCACTATATGGATTGTGGTAGCCAAGCAGTTAAAATATTGGACTACGACCAAGAAGTTCCAGGGTTCGAATGCCACCCCTGCCAAGCTGCTACTGTTAGGTCCTTGAGGAAGAAGTGAAGTGTAAGGTCATTGTTGTAAGTCGCTCTCAATAAGGTCGTCTAAGCACTGCTGTCCTGCTAAATGACTTAAATGTAAATGTATATACATTAAGCTGGAGGCTAAGAAATGTGACTCTAACACTGACATAGACACTGTAGAGGATCCTAAGAAAATGGTACAATGATACAAATTGCTCATAAAGTGCACTATTCTACAGTGTTATGCAGCCATTGTGAACCACTCGCTTCTATCACATAAGAAATGGATTTAGAGTCTGTTCCACTGTTTCGCAGATGTTCAGGATCTAGATTTCATGTTTTCCAGTCAGTCTAGTCATTGACCACTATTACTGTGGCTGTTATAAGGTGTTTGAATTATAAAGTGGTTATTTGAGTTTCGAAAATTTAAAATATATTGGAAAAAAAAAAAAAATGGAGGATGAAAAGGGAGCAGTGCTGTTAGGGCGTTGCTCACAGCTCAGACACTCACAGTCAATTCAATGTGATTCAATTCCAATAAAGTGGGTCTTGATGACGGCTTGCCCCTCGCACGCAAAAGCAACCCCTGCTGGGTTGCTCTGATGGACTGCCAAGCCGTAAGGGATAACCGATGATTTGAGCTTTGGTAACTGAGGTGCACAGCAGTGTTTTTCATTCAAGTTGATTGCAACAGGTTTGAAACCATTGACTAACCATGGAAGAGAGAAAAGGCAATTAACAACAAGCCATTTAAATACCAACAGAATACAGTTGGTATCTCCGTACCTCGGCCCATCCCCTTTTCCCCCTCTCCCCTCCCCACTCTCCTTCCCTTCAATTTTCCCCTTTCCTTCGTCCCTCTTTTTAGCAGAATACAGTGGATTCCGTACCTCGGTAATTCATTCAAAAAGTCACGCGAGTGAGGAAAACAGCAAGTACAGAGAGAATTGTTCTGTAAAATTTCATTACTGGAAAAAAGTTGACCGAGTAGTACACCACCCAGGGGTCCTTATAGGCACTAGCAAATGTTCATTGGGTTCTCACATACGGCATACTACTTTAGGCAGATTTAATATGTGAGTAATAAAATACATAGTGTGCCATTTCAAATATAGAAATAGTGTTATACAGGGTAACCAAACCCACATGACTTAGGTTCAGGGGGAACATTACTTAACAAAATGGTAGGGTAAGAAATTATGTTTTTAAATGGGGCACAATCATAAGTAATGTCTGTTTAATAAGCAAAAACATTCTATGATCCAATATTACATATTAGTGACTGACAAAGTATGTGAAAACCTTTGCTTTGCAGTATCTGCTGGTGAACCCGTGCAGCATAACGGCAGCTAAACGTTTCCTGTAACTGTTGATCAGTCCTGCACACCGGCTTGGAGGAATTTTAGCCCATTCCTCCGTACAGAACAGCTTCAGCTCTGGGATGTTGGTGGGTTTCCTCACATTAGCTGCTCACTTCAGGTCCTTCCACAACATTTTGATTGGATTAAGTTCAGGACTTTGACTTGGCCATTCCAAAACATGAACTTTATTCTTCTGTAACCATTCTTTGGTAGAACGACTTGTGTGCTTAGGGTCGTTGTCTTGCTGCATGACCCACCTTCTCTTGAGATTCAGTTCATGGACAGATGTCCTGACTTTTTCCTTTAGAATTCTCTGATATCATTCAGAATTCATTGTTCCATCAATGATGGCACGCTGTCCTGGCCCAGACACAGCAAAACAGGCCCAAACCATGATACTACCACCACCATGTTTCACAGATGGGAGAAGGTTCTTATGCTGGAATGCGGTGTATTCCTTTCTCCAAACATAACGCTTTTCTTTTAAACCAAAAAGTTAAAAATTTGGTCTCCTTCCACAAAACATTCTTCCGATAGCATTCTGGCTTGTCCACGTGATCTTTAGCAAACTGCAGACGAGCAGCAATGTTCTTTCTGGAGAGCAGTGACTTTCTCCTTGCAACCCTGCCATGCACACCATTGTTCTTCAGTGGTTTTTGATTGTGGGCTCATAAACATTAACATTATTCAGTGTGAGAGAGGCCTTCAGTTGCTTAGAAGTTTCCCTGGGGTCCTTTGTGACCTCGCCAACTATTACACACCTTGCCCTTGCAGTGATCTTTGTTGGTCGACCACTCCTGGGGAGGGTAACAATGGTCTTGAATTTCCTCCATTTGTACACAATCTGTCTGACTGTGGATTGGTGGAGTCCAAACTCTTTAGAGATGGTTTTGTGACCTTTTCCATCCTGATGAGCATCAACAACTCTTTTTTGTAGGTCCTCAGAAATCTCCTTTGTTCGTGCCATGATACACTTCCACAACATGTGTTGTGAAGAGCAGAACTTTGATAGATCCTGTTCTTTAAATTAAAACAGGGTGCCCACTCCCCACCGATTGTCATTCCCATTGATGAAAAACACCTGCCTTTAATTTCACCTTTCAAATGACACTGCTAAAATTATAGGAGGTTCAACCTGTTTGCCACTCACTAATATGTAATATTGGATTATTTTCAGCAATAAATAAAGACAAGTATAGATATTTTTATTCATCGGTAACTGGGTCGCACTATCACTTAGATTGTGTGAAAAATCTGATGTGATGTTTTTAAGTCACATTATGCAGAAATATAGAAAAATTCTAAACGGTTCACCAAATCTAAAGCACCACGATATGAAGAACTTTTCAGTTGATCTGAAATAACCCGTATAAAGTCCAGGCAAGGAGAGGTCACTTCTTCACCTTAGAGAGCTCATTACCCATTATGTATATACCATCTGAAAGCTAGACAGTTTCAGCGTATTAGAAAGAGGCACTAACAGGCTGACTGTGTCATTTGTACACAATAGAAACAGAACAGGTCCTAGCATGCTACCCTGAGGGATCCCATAAGTAATAATGTGCTGTCAAAAACAATGGCAAGAAGGGAGGGGTATGGACAGAGCACAATAGTTTCCAGTGCAAGAGTGGCCATAATGAAGCAGGCAAAAATATCCCTCTCCAATTAGCAGACACTGCAGCATGCATGGCATGTACACGCTATTGAACACCATCGTCTTACACAGCATGCACAGCTCATTTAAACATATGCTACACACACGCACAAGGACTGTACAAAGAGGCACCCATTAAGTATGAGAAGAGTTCTGTACAAAGGGGCAACCATTAAGTATGAAAAGAGTTCTTTACTGATATACCAGCCTTGATGGCATGTATTGAACCTTTTATTACATGTAGTCTCAAATGACAAACAGTATTATAATTGCAAGTTGAATTACTTACAATTAAATCTTGTAACCTCGGGGTTACTTAGTGAATATGAGCTGTTTGGGACAGATAGTAGCTGAGAATGTTTCCAGCAAGGAAATTACAACCATCTGCTAATAACATGACTCATAAAAGTCTTGGAGCCTTAACAGTGGATTAGACGCTTGATAAACAGATTAAACACCATACGGATGGTGGTAAAAGAATACATTTGATTTTAATCTTTCCTGGTCTGGGTTTCATTATTGATTGGACAGTCTTTTTCAGTGGTTTGTTCAAAAATAAGAAAACTGACAGCAAAATAGCCTAACCTGCCCACACCAACATGTATAAACATTATTCCTTTATTTTTATTAACCCATACCCTTAGGGACACAGTGTACCAACTCGGATGCACCAGGTCACAAAGCTCAAATCATTCTAAATTGGCCTCCACATCAACAGATCTCAATCCATTAGAGCACCGTGGGGATGTGGTGGAATGGAGATGTTATTGAAACGTGCAGTCGACAAATCTGCAGCAACTGTATGATGCTATCATGTCAATAAGGACCAAACTCCATGTTTCCAGCACCTTGCTGAATGTATGCCATGAAGAATTAAGGCAGTTCTGAAGCCAAAAGGGGGTCCAACCCGGTACTAACAAGGTGTACCTAATAAAGTGACTGGGTTTGTGTATCTATATACAGAGCTTGGGTTCGGACCATTTAGTTCTGTGTTGTTTGTTTGTTGGATTTTATTGCCATCCCAGCACAGAGTAAGTGCTTTATTCATGGCAGGTCTATATTTAGTTATAGAAAAAGCATTCTCACATTTAGATTAAGTGCTTCATATTTATGAAAGTTCCATTTTTTTGGTGAGTTTCTCCAGAAATTCTTCATGTCTCTTCCTACAGTGGTGAGGGATTCACATTCTATTAGAATATGTTTTATTGTCAGTGGGGCCTTACATGTTGTCGCGTTCTTTCCCGAGCAGTTCTGTATTGACCTTTCCAGCCATATAACAAACGCACGTTTTTTTGTTTTTTTTTTTTTTTTTTTTTTTTTTTTTTTTTTTTTTTTCTTTTTTTTTTTTTTTTTTTTTTTTTTTTTTTTTTTTTTTTTTTTTTTTTTTTTTTTTTTTTTTTTTTTTTTTTGTTTTTTTTTTTTTTGTTTTTTTTTTTTTTTTTTTTTTTTTTTTTTTTTTTTTTTTTTTTTTTTTTTTTTTTTTTTTTTTTTTTTTTTTTTTTTTTTTTTTTTTTTTTTTTTTTTTTTTTTTTTTTTTTTTTTTTTTTTTTTTTTTTTTTTTTTTTTTTTTTTTTTTTTTTTTTTTTTTTTTTTTTTTTTTTTTTTTTTTTTTTTTTTTTTTTTTTTTTTTTTTTTTTTTTTTTTTTTTTTTTTTTTTTTTTTTTCTTTTTTTTTTTTTTTTTTTTTTTTTTTCTTCTTTTTTTTTTTTTTTTTTCTCGCCATTTCATGTAAACAAAGTGCATTGCAGTGCCCGCGGTGTCTGTACTTCTGACTGACAACTCTATTTGACAATCAGTGGTCCACTTGATTAGGGACATTGCCTTGTACAGTGGGCAAAAAAGTATTTAGTCAGACACTGATTGTGCAAGTTCCCTGTTAGAAGATGAGAGAGGTCTGTCATTTTCAGCATAGGTACACTTCAATATGAGAGAACAAAGGAGAAAAAAAAAATCCCATTGCAGGATTTTGAAAGAATTTAATTGTAATATGGTGGAAATAAATATTTGGTCATTCACAAAACAAGCAAGATTTCTGGCTCTCACAGACCTGTAAGTACTTCTTTAAGAAGCTCTTTATGTCCTCCACTCGTTACCTGTATTAATGGCACCTGTTGACCTCGTCTCTGTATAAAGACCACCGTCCACAGCATAAGACAGGTCAGACTCCAAAACTAACCATGGCCAAGACCAAGCGCTGCGGAAGGACACAGGAAAGAAGAAATTGTAAAGTTTACATTTACAGCATTTAGTAGCGCCCATATCCAGAGCACTTACAATTGTTACAGTCTTTACAATCCAAGCAATGGTGGGTTAAGGGCCCTGCTCAAGGACCCAACAGTGGCAGTTTTGGCAGAGGGGGAGGATTTGAAACTGGACCTTTTGGTCCATAGTCCAGTACCTAACCGCTAGGCTACCACTCCCATCATTGTAGGACCTGCACCAGGCTGGGAAGAGGTGAAATCACGATAGGCAAGCAGGTTGGTGTGAATAAATCAAACTTGTGGGAGCAATTGAAGAAAGTGGAAGACATACAAGACATTGATAATCCCCCTTGATATGGAGCCCCATTGACAAAGATCTCATCCCGTGGGAAAAATGATCATGAGAACGGTGAGGCAAAAAATCTCAGAACTACACGGAGGGACCTGAGGAATTACCTGCAGAGAGATGGGCCAAAGTAACAAAGGGAGTACCCATACAGTAACACACTCGCAGAGAGGGGACTCAGATCACTGCATGCCAGGAGTTGGTCCCCTGCTTAAGCCAGTACATGTCAGGCCCATCTGAAGTTTGCCAGAGAGCATATGGATAATCCAGAAGAAGATTGGGAGATTATCATGTGGTCAGATGAAACCAAAGTAGAACTTTTTGGTAAAAACTCATCTGGAGGAAAAAGGATGCTGAGTCGCATCCCAAGAACACCATACCTACTGTCAAGCATGGAGGTGGAAACATCATGCTTTGGAGCTGTTTTTCTGCAGAGGGGACAGGACGACTGATCTGTGTTAAGGGAAGAATGAACGGGGCCATGTATCGTGAGATTTTAAGCCAAACTATCCTTCCATCAATGAGAGCATTGAAGATGGAACGTGGCTGGGTCTACCAGCATGACAATGATCCCAAATACACCACTCGGGCAACGAAGGAGTGGCTCCATAAAAAACATTTCAAGGTCTTGGAGTGGCCTAGCTCAACCCCATAGAAAATTTGTGGAGGGAGTTGAAAGTCCGTCTTGCCCCAAAACATCAGTGCCCTAGAGGAGATCTTCATGGAGGAATGGGCCAATATACCAGCTACAATGTGTGCCAATCTGGTGAAGACTTACAGGAAACGTTTGACCTCTGTCATTGCCAACAAAGGTTATGTTACAAAGTATTGAGTTAAACTTTTGTTATTGACCAAATACTTATTTTTCACCATAATTTATAATTTACAAATTCTTTAAAAATCCTACAATGTGATTTCCTGGATTCTTCTTTCTCATTTTGTCATAGTTGAGGTGTACCTATGATGAAAATTACAGACCTCTCTCATTTTTCTAAGTAGGAGAACTTGCACAATTAGTGGCTGACTAAATACTTTTTTGCCCCATGTACCTACACCACTTCTAAAATGAGCACATTCACTCACTCACTTTCCATATCCACCTAATCCAATTCAGGGGCCTAACCAGCAGCACAGGGCACAAAGCAGGAACCACCAGTCCATTGTAGGGTATGCATGCACACACACAGGGATGCTTTAAGGACGCCAACAGACCTAACTTATGTCTTCGACATGTTGGAATTAACCCACAGACTCCGGGAGAACATGCAAACTATACATAGAGAGCAGCAGGGCTAGGACTCAAACCCAGGTCTCTGGAGCTGTTAGGTGACAGTGAAAGTCACTGTGTAGTAAGAAAACTGGTACTGGTACTAGTACTGGCTCCTTAGCAATCCTTAACTATAGCATTCAGAAACAATTATTGTGAACTGGATCCGTTTTCACAATTTAAGTGGAAAACCATTTAAAATCTAGAATCCATTCACTATTCTGCATTTCTAATTAGTTTTGTAATTAGTCTAAGTTGTGGTCAATATACCATGGTGTACTTCATATGTATTTTAGTCATAAGCTAAACTAAATGTAATGATCCATAGAGCCGTAGGCGAAAAAATGGTCCAAATCCCTGCAGTCAGTGCATTTTAACAGGCATCAGGCATCATTTATCAGACACTCTTATGCAGAGCGACTTCGAACTGATACAATCTTATAATCCAAGCTATTGTGGATTAAGGGCCTTGCTCAAAGACCCAACAGTGGCAGCTTGGCAGAGGTTGGATTTAAACCCTGGACCTTCTGGCCAATTGTCAAGTACTTCAAGTCCCAAACAGGGCACATTAATGCCTGTGTTCTCCACAGGTACCAGACCTTCTGCGCCCCTTACCAGGAAAGAGCATGGCTAAAATGTGACCTTACAATTCTTGAATTGTATTAACTTAATGTGCAATTATGCATAACTACATAAATAGTGATTCGTACTACAATAGTTTATTAACTAGCTGATGGTCTCACACATAAGACCTAATGAGCACTTTATTACGCATGCAACCTCCTGAAGTTTTAAATAATTGTAACTTAAATGTCATGATAACACATGGGCAATAGCAGTGCTCTAGCAGAGGCCTTAATCAGACAGTCTGTACTAATTACTGAGCTGTTTGTGTAGAACTTCCCACAATTATCTCAATTCATCTCAAGAAATATTTAGGCTGGGTTTTTAAACATCACAGTGCTGTATGCTCAATAACCAAGTAGTAATGAGTTTAAAAAAAAGGAAATAAATGCAGAGAGGTTTCTTTTCAGTGATTTTTTTAAAGGTGCATTCAATACAGTGTTCCTGAATAGGTCTACATTTGAAGGCTTGTGCATATTTACAGACGTTATGTACAGCTCTTAGAAAACAAACATAACAATAACAATCAGCTTCTTATAGCAGCAACAGAAACTATTTAAAATGAATATATACAACTTTCAGATGAATGACAAGGCATATAGTACACTGCAAATATTATATAGCTCTTACTATTCATTTCCTTAAACTTTCGGTAAAGTGACAAACACTGAACAATCTTAAAGTGAACATGTCATTTTTGGATCAAAATCACGAGCCGTTGACTATTCCCGATGATAAAGTCTCTAATTTTTGATGAATCACAAACCTCGAAAACAACACATAAAAAGAAAGCAAGCTTATTGATTGAATTGTGACATTAAACTTAAAAAATGTAAACTAGGAACGGCAAACTGTTAAAAATATGAAACATACTGACAAGACGCACAACACATGCTCAAAGCTCGGATTTACCAAGGCATATGTCTATTTGCATTCAGTACAACCGTAAATATATCTCTGTAATTATATTTTTTCATCTTTAAATAAAGTCAGAGCTTAATCAGAAAGAGCTCAAAAAATAAATATCCACAGTTTATCCTTTGCAAGATCGTTTTGTTTAAGTATGTGCGGCAGCTTTCTAGACAGAGATTAAGCCAAGCATAAACGGACATGCACCGTAAATGTTGTGACACTGAAAAGCCTTCTTTGTCCAAGACTAAACGTAATCTGTGCCAGGGAAGACAGCCTTGTATGTGCAAGTTCTTTGCAATGTCAGATCTAGAATTACATTCATGACATAACACGCCCCCTGCTGGAATAAACCAGCCGAAGCAAGTCCAGTTGTGAGAGTTGCTTTACTAGCATCCCACGGTCCATGGAGCATTAGCATACATCTGGCATCGTCCAAAAAACAAACCCAGACGGAAAAAAGAGCCAAACAAACACGGCAATTCAAGTATTTCGAAGTCACCTGCCTATTTTCCAATCTCAAGCCATGCCTCCAGACCATTCTTAAGTCGTGAGTACATTTCTTTAATAACTAGAATCTTCTCATGCACTATCTAGAAGAAAAAAAAAAATCACCACCTTAACATTAACGTGTTCTGAGGCAGATTACACATTATTATTGCAACTGCATCTGATTTGTCAGAAAAGATTGTATGTGAATCTACTTTGTGTCTTCGTGTTCCTTAGTACAAACGTTCAAAACAGGATTCAGCTTATAGTTTAGGTTTAATACTGTATAAATGTGCATCAATGGAAAAACAAGCATCGTAACATCAGTATGCTTCAGCATCTTAGCCATGATGTAGCACAAAATGGAAGTAGCATCATGCCTAGTAAACTTCCCAACAGCATCTTGACCTAATGTCACCAGCCTTGGGTTTGAGTAACATAACAGGCTATCGCAGTCATCCAGACATCTTCTGTGTGTATTGCTAGGGTGTAGAGTACAACTGGCCATGCTGGAGCCATAACGACAAATATTAAGTGGAGGAGGTGGAGGGAGATCATCCATCCATCCATCACGCATCGAGTGGACTTGATTGTAAACACTGTTAGTGAAAGTTTAGCACTCTTGACTCAAGCACCCTGTGTTCAGTAATAGAGCACACTTTCTCCTTCAGCACCAGTATGTTTAGAAGATGTGGAAAAAAAAGGATGTCTTGCTAGCCAGTCATGGAAAATGTAGTTTTAAGCCAAGGTGTTAATACTTCATTTCGAACGAGTATTAGAAAAGACTAATATTGTGACATAATACATCTTTCAGGGCCACATCAAGGTCCAGGACTAACTTTGTTCCTCCCAAGGTTTCTTCCTCATCACATTTAGGTAGGGCTATTTTGTCACCATAAGCTTGCTCAGTTGGGACTGTGGATCTACATATTTAAAGACAATGATGTTGTAAAAAGCCCTATAGAAATAAATTAGACTTTGATATTACATTAAAATTGTCCAAAATTCCTTTTAAATTTAACCCTGGGGGTCCAGAGCCTGTCCTGGTTTTCACTGGGATCAAGCAGAAGTGCACCCTGGATGGAACACCACTGATGGGCTCACCAGGGGTCGCGGCTATGTCGAGAGATAATCCTCTGTCCAGCCTTCCTCCCTCAAACAGAGCCAATCGTGCCTGCAAGATGCCCAATCTGACCAAATGGCAAACTGTCACTGTACCACCCAAACACCTTCTTTCAGTTTAGTCACAGCCAATTTCCACACACTAGATGAGCCTCCTCTGTACCAATCAGGCAAGATGAAAGCATGATTGAAGGCAGTTGCTGCTTCTTGTTGAACTGCTGCAGATGCTGAACACACTATACAACACAGTGCCGTGCAAAAGTCTTGGGCCATCATTAGAATTAATGTTTTAGCAATGGTTTATGACCAGATATATCACTGTTGACTGGATCAGAAATTTGTCACTCCATAATACTCTTTTCCACTCATTCCAATCTTTGTGAGCTTCAACATAACCTAGCGTTTTCTCCCTGTGGTTTTTTGCTGCTACACTTCCAAAAAGACCATTCCTGATCCAACTTGGATCCCGATGAAGCTTCCAAATGCTGATGTTTCTCAAATGTAGGGGCAGGTCAAACTAAATACTTGCCACTGTTGCCTATAGATCCTATTTTTCAGATTTTTTTTTCAATTTTTATTACTGCATACAAATTTCCTGTATTTTCTGGTTGTATTCTAATAAATAGACTGATAAATAATTATACATGGTCATTATACCGTTGCAAAAACAATGGTATATCCGATCTAAAGGTGGATTAAGACTTTTGCACAGTACTGTACATGAGCCAACAGACATCAGTGAAGAACGTTATATTGGACCTTGATTGACTAGTGCCACTGTCATTAACAGGGTAGATGGTTAAGCCAGCCTTTCCACCGCCAAATATTCCTCCTATTCACAGACGGCTAAGACATCGTTAGGACTCAAACTGTAACTTTCTGATAACAGGGCGAATGCTTTACTCTTGCACACAACTGCAGCCCAGAGTCAGTTTTTGAAAACCTCTTTGATGTAGAATCATGACTTGTCAGGTTGCACTCAAGAACACAAAAGGATGTATTTAGGGTCCACATGTAGGTGGACCAGAAGTGACTTCAAGCGGACCAGTAATGTCTTTTTTTAAGTTTATAATGCAAATAGTAGCTTCTGGTCATTGGGTAAGAATGATTTCTTTTTCCTAACTCCACCACACAGTTTAAGTTCTGCCAAAAAGTGCTGAGAGCGAGGGCCTTCGGAGTGCTGAGGGCCGAATGCTGAAATGCTTCATAAGAACCTGTCCCATCGCGTTGTCCACCCTGTACAACGAACATTGTACTCTCACACCTCCACAGCAGCTAACTCTATTCAGAAATCCTTCTACGATTAAAGTAGAGACACGTGGAGAATTCTCCTCGCAGTGTCTCGCGCAAAATTCACATGTTTAGCTTTCTCCATTTGGTATGTGATTCAGTTGCAGCATTGAGATCATTTGTGAAGTAGTAAAGTATTTCCACCAACGGCAGGGCTTTGGGATACACGCTGAAAGGAACTGTACACAGAAAGAGTGTATGATGGCGACACACACTAATAGCAACAAACCATCGGTGGAGCAGAGAACCCTGGGAAATGTAGGAATCTTTGAGAGAGAAGGGATTCCTTCTCCAAGCACTGACCTCAGCAGTCCTGCACAAACACTTTAAATACATAATGAGGAAAAAATCGTTTGTGTCCATGTTCTACACTTTTCCAATGTGTTTTCTTACTCCTGCAGATTAAACAACAGAAAAGCTTGACTGACAATTGTGAAATGAAAAACAAAAACAAAATGTCATTGCACTTGGGCAACTTTGGGTAGTCAGGTGTTTGACAAGTAAAATATAAACAACTCTCAAAAGAATAAGAGATTACTCTTGTTAATAATCTTATAAATAAATTTGAATTTACATTATATTAGATCTTGCACTTGGAGTGGTATTTTGATTGAAGTGCAGAAAGCGACGTGAATGCCCTCCTATTGTTGAAAGTCTTGCGCAAAGCTGCCCCCTGGTGGCGTTGAAGCGAAATAACACCAATCCCTCCCTTAAAACACCACACCAAACCTCCCTGTGAAAGCTAAGCCTTTCTGATCATCTCAGGGTACAGCTGTGAGTAGAGAAGAGCTGTACGGAAGAAACGTGAGCCGCCCTCATCTCCTTTACAGTGTGGATTCACAGTCCAATTGGCAGGTTGTTGTGGTGGTGCCCTTGCGAGTGAGCTTCAGGACACTGGGCTTTTCTATAGTGCTGCCACTCTCTCCGTTCCCATTACTGGACGAGGTGAGAGCTTTGTTCTGCTCACCCTTTGCCCCATCGGCATCTCCAGGATAGATGACCAGGAAGCAAGCGGCTAGGAATCCCAGAAAGGAGCCTCCTGATGCCACCATGGGAATGACTCGCACGCTGCCCACTGCTTCCACCACCGCACCCAATGCAGACGCCACCACAATTTGAGAGATGTACACCTGGCACGATAAGATTGCGCAGTCGATGCCGAAGCCTCGCTTAGAGTTGCCAGGGCTGTGGTGGATATACTGTCAAAGACAAATAGGCGAAATTAATTACAAGACAATACAAGCGTCCTTCATTTCTTCCTAGAGTGCCTCAGAGTGTAATGTACCATGTTCTGAGGAAAGAATGGAAACCCTACTTACATAACACCTTTTTTTAATGCCTAAACTCTTCCCTCTGAAAAGAGGTATCATCTTTATGTTTTGCGTTAGAAGTGCCTAAAAATGCACAGGTCAGGGTTGTGCTTACAATTTTTGAAGAGTTTGAAAACCATGAAGAGCTTGAAGAGAATGGTTCTTAGAGATACGTGCCAGTTTGGCTCCTAATCCCTGTGGTTCTAGTGTGAGGACAACAAAGTAAGGAGTTGTGCACCATTTGTCATGTGTGCAAGGGTTTAAAACCCAAGCATTTCATTCATTCATTCACTTATCCTCTTCATCCTAGCTGGGCAGTCAGGAAAAAAAGTCAGGGAAACCCAAGACAATCCATCGTAGGGCTGTTACCATGTACTGAGGAAAGAATGGAAAGACTATTTACTTAAATTCTTTAGAGAAATCAGTGCTCAGTCATACCTACATGACTGGTCAATTTAAATTCTTCCCTCTATAAAGTAGTATCATCTTGGTGTTTAGCTTTAAAAGTGCCTGGGTCAGTTCAGGTTTGAGTTCACAGTTCTGGTTGAACTCCACAAGCTTCGGCTGCAAGTAGACAGACATGGTTTGAAGTTCAAGAGGAAAACAAACCACTCAAATGTTTATGTAGTTCACCTGGTAACCACTTGGGCTGTTATGGGCTGTTTAAATGTCCTTACGCGGTCTATACATACTAACAAGTTCTCCCGCGGGTGCGATTCTGATTCCAAAACAGCTTTTACTAATGTCTTTCTACATCCACATCCCCAACACAACAACGGTGCTCCAGCTTCACAGCACGAGGATGAAGAAAAAATAAATAAATAACTAAATAAAACAAAGGTCTGATCATAAAAGCGAATGGAGAAAGCTTCCAAAAACTTTGGACAAGCTTTTAATTCACACTATGCACACCCAGTCAGGGTTCTGTGAGCAATCAAATAACTCAGATTTTCCTAACATTTAATTTACATTTACATTTACAGCATTTAGCAGATGCCCTTATCCAGAGCGACTTACAATTGGTACAGTCTTACAATCCAAGCAGTTGTGGGTTAAGGGCCTTGCTCAAGGACCCAACAGTGGCAGCTTGGCAGAGGTGGGATTTGAACCCTGGGCCTTCTGGTCCATAGTCCGGTACCTTACCCACTAGGCTACCACAGTCCCATTTAATGTCACTGCTATTAATAATAATAATAATAATAATAATAATAATAATAATAATAATAATAATAATAATAATAATAACAACAACAACAACAACAACAACAACAACAACAACAACAACAACCCTGCACATTTGAACACTTTAAACGCTTTTAAATATATGCTTACTGCTCTTACATGCTCCATCATGGGACTGGGGTGGAAAAGCAGTTAAGGTACTGGATTATGGAATGGCAGATCCAGGGTTCAAATCTCACTTGCTAAGTCTTTGAGCATATCTTCACCCACAATTACCATCTGTGACTATCAGTAGCAAATAGCTCTAGATAAGAATCGCTCTAGATCATTTGAATTCATTCAAACTGACAGCCCTACGGAACCAATACAAGCCAAATTCGACCCGTACTCAAAACTGGTTTTTACCTTTTCTTTCCTAAGCACACAGAAAAATGTGCTCAGCTTATTGTCTGTGGAAATCACAGAGACACCAGATGCTGCAGATGTACTGGACATGAAGGTGAGAATGCTGAATGGTTGCTATGCTGCGTTAGGCATGCTATTCATGCTTTTCATTCAGGCTTTCTAAATTCACACATCCAGCGTACTGTGAAATCTAAATCTCCTTGCATACGGTTACTGTCACAAACAATGCACACAAACAATGAAGAGTTTATAGAGAATGGTTCTTATTAAATCTTAGCAATCAGGAAAAAAGAACTTTCGATAAACGTTCCAACAAAAATACCTTTTTATTTCTCATTTTAAATGTGAAAAACAAAGCACCAGTAACAATAGTCATGGCATTCATAGAGTGAACAAATACTGCAGCATACTGTACACAGGCATAAACTGGGACAATATGTGCCAGTTTGTCTCCTGAACCCTGTGGTTCTAGTGTGCTGACAATAAACTAGAGGAGTTGTGTACCATTTCTCATGTGTGCAAGGGTTTAAAACCCAAGGATTTTATTCATTTGTTCACTTATCCGTTTCATAAACACACTCACACACTAGGGCGACTTTAGCATAATCAATTACCCTAAAGTCTTTGGACTTTTGGAAGAAACTGGAGTAAACCCACGTGGACACGGGGAGAACATGCAGACTCCACATAGAAAGAACCCAGACTGCTCCATCTGGGATTGAATCCAGGGCCTTCTAACTGTGAGGCGGCAGTGCTGCCCACTGAGCCACCGTGCCACCCATCCAAGGATTTGAAATACAGTGGTGCTTGAAAGTTTGTGAACCCTGTAGAATTTTCTATATTTCTGCATAAATATGACCTAAAACATCATCAGATTTTCACACAAGTCCTAAAAGTAGATAAAGAGAACCCAGTTAAACAAATGACACAAAAATATTATACTTGGTCATTTATTTATTGAGATAAATGATCCAATATTACATATTAGTGAGTAGCAAAAGTAAATGAACCTCTAGGATTAGCAGTTAATTTGAAGATGAAATTAGAGTCAGGTGTTTTTTCAATCAATGGGATGACAATCAGGTGTGAGTGGGCACCCTTTTTTATTTAAAGAACAGGGATCTATCAAGTCTGCTCTTCACAACACACGTTTGTGGAAGTGTATCATGGGTACAAAACAAAGGAGATTTCTGAGGACCTCAGAAAAAGAGTTGTTTGATGCTCATCAGGCTAGAAAAAGGTTACAAAACCATCTCTAAAGAGTTTGGACTCCACCAATCCAACAATCAGACAGATTGTGTACAAATGGAGGGAAATTCAAGACCATTGTTTACCCTCCCCATGAGTGGTCGACCAACAAAGATCAGTCCAAGAGCCAAGGCGTGTATAGGTTGGGGAGGTCACACAAGGACCCCAGGGTAACTTCTAAGCAACTGAAGGCCTCTCATCACATTGGCTAGTTCATGTTTCATGAGTCCACCCATCAGAAGAACACTGCAACAACCATGGTGGTGCATGTCAGTGTTGCAAGGAGAAAGCCACTGCTCTTCCAAAAAGAACATTTGCTTGCTTGTCTGCAGTTGCTAAAGATCACCTTGGACGAGCCAGAAGGCTATTGGAAGAATGTTTTGTGGACGGACTGAGACGTAAAGTTGAACTTTTTTGGTTTAAAAATAAAGCCTTATGTTTGGAGCAAGGAAAAAACACTGTGCATTCCATTCCAGCATAAAGAACCTTATCCCATCTGTGAAACATGGTGGTGGTAGTGTCATGGTTTGGGGCCTGTTTTTGCGGCTCATCTGGGCCAGGACGGCTTGACCATCCCATTGATGGAACAATGAATTCTTGAATTATATCAGAGAATTCTAATAATATTATAAATTATTGGATCATTGGATCCACTCAGGTAATATATACTATTTGTATAATTTTCCTCAATAATATAAATGACCAAGCACAATATTTTTAGTCTCCTTTGTTTAACTGGGTTCTCTGTATCTACTTTTAGGACTTGTATGAATAATCTGGATGATGTTTTAGGTCATATATTATGGTGACAATATAGAAATCCTAAAGGGTTCACACAACTTTTCAAGCACCACTGTAGTTAATTTAGTTCATACCTGGTACACTACAGTATTGTTAAGTACAATACATAATGTGTTTCAGACAAACGTTCAGATCGCATCAATTGCAATTTTGCAGACAATAATAATAAACTTAGTCTCGTCTCACCTCTTAATGTCCATGGTTACTGGCCAAGCAGAGCATAAGGACAGTAGGAGATACTCATGCATATGATCCCCATGCTGCTGATCATCACCATGGACACATAGACGTTGGGGAAAATGGCCATGATGGCTGTGCCGATAGAGAAACCCAGTGTGCCAAGGATGTAGATAACCCTTATGCTGAGGTCAAAATTGTCCAGGTATTTTCTGGAGTAAAGCTTTTACGAGAGGAAAGATGCGATGCAGATTTAGACAACATACATTTTAAAATGCAGTGGTTTTTTTTCTACATGCAATATATCCACTTACAGCTGATCTTAGGAGTCAGTTTTTTATGGCTGCTTGCATTGCCCAATCAAATTAAATAAAAAAAAATATTTAATAAAGTTTATATCACACTGCTGGCTGGTTGCAAAGTAGAAAATCCGATTATTACCAGAGTCATGTAAAACATGAAGGTTCCCCATTATATGATTACCTACCAAGTGCATGTAAACGCACTGATCATATTACAGACAAAAACCAGTTTTCTGCAGATATCGGATTATTAATTGCATGTAAACACACTGTGTTGCGTTTGCTAGGTGACTATGACCTAGCAGAGTTTCACAACGTGTGTTAAACTGACCTGAGCAAAACCGCGACAGTGGCAGCGTAGATCACCCAGCCCCCAGCATCCCATCTGCACTCCTTTATTGTAGTTCTGCAGTGCTGTAGAGTTTGCAGTAGCCTGACAGGAACAAACGCAATGATTCAGAGCTCAGGAAAAACACTACACACCTTCCTACCAACATGCTGTAATGATGGATCAATGATGATGACAATTGTAGAAACTGGAGTTTGGATGTAAACAACAAACCCCTGGGGTTATTTCGCTTTATTTTTTTTTAAAACCCTCGAATATGTTTCTGTCTATATTAAAGCCTGGCATGTTTTCTTTCTTATATTAAACCATGGTATTTTCTGTGCTGTCATTTGGCGCTCTATTACATTAAACCTCACCATCTTTTTCTGTCTCATATCACACTGGAATATTATTCTTTCTTCCTTTTTTAATGACAGGTAATAGCCATTTAACGACCATCCAATCAACATTCGTCCACTTTAATGACCAATTACTTAATAGGGAATAAAACTATTTTAACTCTGAATGTTGTGGCTCTTAACAGCCAATTAACACTGTGGATCCATGAGCTAAAGTGGGCATTTAATAGCAGACAGCTGTAATTTTGTGTGTGTGTGTAAAAAAACTACCTTACCAGTATGTGCTCACTTGTTTGTTAGCTCACGTTTGGACTAGAGACTGTTCTAACCCTGATGATGTGTTTACAGTAGAGTCTTTGTGTTACTTGTGTTTGTGTGTCCGACGTTCTGCTACTTATTTGTGACTTATCAGTCCTTTCAGTCAGTTAAAAGTTGGAATAAAAGACATTACAATTCAATTTGTAGATATGTCACAGTATAAATTATTGTAAGGTGGTAAATGACCTGCTGCTTACCCCAACCGTTGTCTGTTTAGTGGTACTCAGTACCACTGAGCACAACATTTTTAATGGACAGGAATAAAACACAGCCAGTTTACACAGACAGGCTCCAAAGCAACCTTGGTTAAGACCTTTCTTGACAGATCAATTTGTTACCTTAGCTAGATTTTCCAGAGCCCAAAAAGAGTGTAACATGTTGAACCCACAAGGTCCTGTTCTAGGTCCATCTCCATATTTAGGCTTCAACATGAATGCTGACTTTCAGCCAAAATGGCAGAGGCAGGCCTTCTACTAATCCCTAGCAACTTCCAGCTCAGATACTGAAAGATTTTTGTCTTACAGCACCTCTGTACTATGGAGTAGTGCATGATATAACGTGTTGTACAACAGTTAGTTCAGACCTTACAATATGATTGGTTGAGAATAGTTTTTTCACACCAAAACGGCATGTCTCCGCTGAGATAAGTAATGACAAGCTTTATGCACACAAACATGTATACAAAATGAAGCAATAACCCTAATAAATGACTTAATTATATGGCTTAATTCTTAATGATTTTTAGGTTTAGTCCTATTTTCCACTGATCTTCGCTTATGTGCACTTTGTATTTCAAACTAACATTACTTGGAAGTGTTATATAAACCATTTGCCAGTGTTAGGGCAGGGTAGGGAATTGTTACCATTGCATAGCAACAACTCATTTGTTGTGCACCTTGTTGTGCATTTTTTGGAGGAAGGTAGTGTCAGTATTAAAGCGTATTCAGTATGAAATTCTGGGATTCTTTGATGCATTTTGTTCCAAATCACACTCCCTCTTGTGTTCTATTGCTTAAAGGAACACGAGCTGTATAGGTGTAATTAAATCCAGGTTTAAATACTTGTTATTGTTCTTTGGTTCTCAATAATACCTCAAAAAAGCACAAATTTGGTTACATTTTAATAATTTTGGGACACTGGAATAAACTGAATGTACAGTGTGCATTATGATAGACCTAGAGTTGTAAAGACTTAGTCAAAGACCCTTGTTCTCACCGTTGGATCCCCCTCATAGATGACCTGTCCCATGAAGTCGGTGTAGAACACAGCCTCGGCGATGACTGAAAACCAGGTGAGCAGGTGGCACAGGCAGAGCCGCAGTAATTCTTTGGGCATCTTCAGCATGGACATCCAAAGGAGACGCACAGTGGTCTCTAAATCACCCTCCTCACTCTCCGTGTCTCCACTAGATGTGGTGTTGCCACTTTGGTGCCGAGCCCTATGTCTCCGGTCTTTCCTCTGTCGATGCTGCATCTCATAGATGTCGTTCATGCTGCGTGACGGCTTGATCAGCACGGTGGCATTGGCTCGCCGGTAACGGTAACGATGCGAGCCCAGGCGCCCATAGTAGGAGAAAGTAGAGGATGGCTGGCGGTAGAAGGTGTGGCGGCGTCGCCTGATGGAAGCATTGGCTGCGGAGTATTTGAAGGCATTGCTTGGATGTGACTTGGAGTGCCCATTGGTACCACTGTGCTGGGCTGGATGGCCATTAGAGGGTTGGGATTCGATGTGCAGTGGCACCTCCTCGCCATCCGGCTCAGGCACTAAGGACGAGAGACGACGGAGGCTGAAGCGGTCATGCAGGATCTCCTCGCTGCCGTGGTAGGACGACACACGCTCGTGGAAGATGGATGGCTCAATCTGGCGCAAGAAGAATGCCTCGTGCTCCAGCTGTTCCAGCGTAGCATCAGCCATTGCCAGCACAGAGTCACTCTTGCTGCGTACCAGCTCCACATCCAGGTAGTCCAGCTCTGGATCGACCGACAATGCCGAGTGCTCGTATAGCTCATCCTCCTGGATCACCTCCAGCTTCTGTTGAGATGCGGGAAGACCCAGCATGCCATTCAGCTTAACAGAGGATGTTGCGTCCGCCTCATCGTCAAGCCGATCCTGCTGTGGGATGTACTGCTCCTCCTCAATGCTGAAGAGATGCAGCCCCACAGAGATAATGAACAACGCTGCTGCGAACACGAACAGGATCTGCTCCTGGGACTTGAAGGCCTTACCCAGAAAGGTGTGAGTCCAGTCAAGGCCACCAAGAGCATAGCCCACAGCACCTCCCAGACCTGAAGATACACAGACGCACACGTTTGTTTTCGAATAGTTGAGGTCCCAATATATATAAATTGCTATAAATATCCTGGGTTGATACTGTCAGAAAAAAATAACAATCAAAGGACATACGCTTCTCTTGAAATGTCTTATGTAAACCCACTAACTCAAAATAGTGACACTTACCTACGCAAAAAGGATTGAAAAGGAAGTTAATCATGGACAGCAGTATTCTTTTAAAATGGACATCTAACAAACAGGTGGCAATGATTATCTAACAAGATTAATTTGTGACGATAAGATAAATATAAGGCTATGTTTGGCTGTGTTCTGTACTAAAGTTCAGCTTTTGAGACTGTTTTGGGACCATGGACCTAAGGTTTGTACAGTTTGCCATTTGTGAGAAGGCATAACTTGTTGAGGATCAGTCAATGTTCTGCATGTGTACATATGCATGGACCCGTTTACATTTGCACATTGTGTACCTTCTGATGAGAAGTGTAGAAAGGGAGGAGATGATGAGAGCAGTGTTGTGAGATTAATGTACCTGATGAGAAGGCATGGATGTTGAGGGCCATGTCTTGCTCCTCAGTGTCAGCCACATCCAGCAGATATGCCCTGATTGGCCCCTCAGCCGCATCAGCACAAAAATCCAGCACCACCACTCCCAGCACGGTCAGCACGATGCCTATAGGCTGTTTACTGGGCTCATCACCTATAGCCAGACCTGACACACAGCACACATGAGAATCACAGCAAATGAGCGAGAGGCAGAGTTACCTACAGAAAAGCTTTCTCAAGAAGGAAAAAAAATGCAGTAGTAGTATGCTGAGAAAGAGCATAAAGGACTACGAGCATTGGCATACCAAGGTGTACATAGGGGTCACAAATCCTTTGGGAAAATTGATTGTTTTTTCACTGAACATCACATCAGCATCCATGGGTGTTAGTGACAACAGCTGGGTTATGACGATACTAGTCAAATACTTTCATAATGGGGCAAATCAGAGCGACCAGTTAACCTAATGCCTGTGGAATGTGGGAGGAAACAGGAGTACCCAGAGAAAACCCATACAGATAAGCAAACTCCACACAGATGGAGTCCAAGGTCAAAATCTCTGGAGCTGTATGGAGTGTTGTATAAGTTTTTTTTTTGTGTGTGTGCACATTGTCCATGCAGTTGTAGTTCTACATATTACAGTCCCCTTCAGGACCCCTACAGGACCACCACAGATCAGGTACTACTTACTTGGATCATTCTCAGCACTGCAGTAACAACTGACATGGTGGTGTGTTAGTGAGTGTTGTGCTGGTATGATTTAGACACAGCAGTGCTGCTGGAGTTATAGCAGTGCTGTCAGAGTAAATGGGACTAACAAAGTATGTAGAGAAACAGATGTGACTACAGTCTCTAGTGAATGAATGTAGAAACAGGAGGTGTACTTTATAGAGTAATCAGTGGATATATCCATCCATTGTATACAGTGGGGCAAAAAAGTATTTAGTCCGTCACTGATTGTGCAATTCTCTCTGCTTGCCTATTGTAGATTCACTCTTCCCAGCCTGCTGCAGCAGTCTACAATTTTCTTCCTGGTGTCCTTCAACCACTCTTTGGGGTCTTGTCCAATGGTTGAGTTTGGAGTCTGACTGTTTGAGGCTGTGGACAGGTGTCTTTTATACAGATAACGAGGTCAAGGAGGTGCCATTAATACAGGTAACGAGTGGAGGACAGAAGAGCTTCTTAAAGAAGAAGTTACAGGTCTGTGAGAGCCAGAAATCTTGCTTGTTTGTGGGTGACCAAATACTTATTTTCCACCAATTTAGGTTTACAATTCTTTAAAAATCCTACAATGTGATTTCCTGGATTTTTTCCCCTCATTGTGTCTCTCATAGTTGAAGTGTACCTATGATGAAAATTACAGACCTCTCTCATCTTTCTAAGTCGGAGAACTTGCACAATCAGTGACTGACTAAATACTTTTTTGCCCCACTGTATGTATAAACATTATATATACAACTAAGTGCAAATATTTGCATACCCTTACAGCAAAATAAGAATACATTGTATTTATAGCATTATGTTTTGTTTCAATTATATTTCTCCATAGTTACCAGATTGGCTTTAGCTAAACTGTTTAAGATTGTAATTTTTTTCATCTCCTTTTCTCCTTTTCTGAAAGCAAAAATATTCAGTAATGACTTCTATACCCTAATAGCCATCTCCAATATCAGTGTTTTATAAAAATAAATTTATTGATTGATAAGGTTTAACGTCATATCAGCACATCGGCCATTTCAGGCAGAAAGGGTCATGTATCACACTGGTTGTTCTATTAAGTCCTTAAATATAGGTTCTTAATTTTGTGATGGTTAGAAGTTTCAGTGCTTTGCTCGCTTTATCTTGATTGAATACTTAGGTTTGTGTGTTTGATATTGAGACTTTGTTTTTCTGGTAGGTATCTAGGGCATTCAATGAGGAAATGTTGTATAGTAATTGTTCTTTGGCATGTTTCACATTGTGGAAAGTTCTTTACCCTTTAACATAAATGAATGTGTCAACTTGGTGTGTCAAATACGACATCTTGTATAAAGTACTTGGTCCCATCAGCTGTCTGGACTTTATAAAATTGTTTATATTTTAGTCCAACATGCATAAAACCTTAACAATACTGAAATAAACATGATAATAACACAACTGAGCAAAGGAATCATTGTGGCGTCTTAGGGAACAGAAATCTGATAAAGTACAATTAAAAATAATAATATTTTAAAGCAAATTCATGCATGAAATCTCAAAATCTATTTAAGACATTTTAAATGGACAGTGCTTATATAAAACCATACCCCCATGAAAAAGTCACGTTTATGTTACAGCCTAAAATCAAACTTTATTAAAAGCATCTTTCCAGGTTTATTCACACATTTTGCTGTACAACCTTTAAGTGACAGCAATGATAACTCTGACGATTAATACAAAATGAAAAAACTAGAGTAACAGATTTATAAAAGTCCTGAGTTTATTGATTTCATATTTTATAGGGTCATATTTTGCTTTAATATGTTTGGATGCGTCTCTTCTGACTGCTCTCTTTATGTCCAACCAAAGATTTTCTATTAGATTTAGGTCAGCACTCTGCCATTCACCTTCCCATCCTTAAGCTACTGAATTGGGGTTTTTTTTGGTGCGTTTAAAGTCTGTTGTGCTGGAAGGTGAACAACCTGCTCATCTTCAGCTGTCTAGAAAAGGGCTTCAGGTTTTCATCAAGAACTTGGCAGCATCTATTTCCCTTCCAGTCCTGACCAACTGCAAAGTCCCCATAGAATAAAAACAGCCCGATGACAAAACGCTGCCACCACACTGTTGGACAGTTGGTATGTTGGACTGTGTTGGGTTGTACGCAAAACATAGTGCCTGCATTTTAGTCCAGAAGGTTCAGTTTTGGTCTCATCTAATCACAAACTGTTTTGTCCTATCAGAAGCACAAACATGACTCAGTGTGGCACTTATTCAGAAAAGACATTTTCAGCACTATGATACATTTGACTCAACTGTTGCAGTCTTACCAGGTTCCAACCAACTGAGGGTTAAGAGCCTTCCTCAAGAGCCCAACAATGGCAGTGCTGACTTAAACCTGCACCTTCTGGTTAATAGTCCAGAATCTTAACAGCTGTGCCACCACACCAAACATTTTGCCACATGCCATCAGAAGTGCAAATGAATCTCAGTTTTTCACTTTTTCAGAAGAGACTTCTTTCTTGCCAGGCTGCCAAACAGACTAACATTGTTTAAAGCTTATGAGATCGTTGCCACTGGTCTCTTGGTAGCTTCCCTGATCAATACCCTTCAGGTTCAGTCTTCCAGCTTGGAGGGATGGCCCAATTGAGGCAGGGTATTGGTGATGCCATAGCCTTCCAGTTCATTGTTCATAATGTTTTAAATATTTTTGTATCCTCCTAACTTTCCACAACTTTATCCAGGAGCTCTTCAGGAGGCATATTTCCAACCATGCTCAAGTCTTTGTATTACCATGAACTACTAGTAGTTTCATCCTTAACGATATAGCCAATTTTATCCTGAAGAAATGTCTGATTGATGCCAGTTTTGCTGGTGTGTGAACTGGAAAGTGGGTGGTTGTAATTGAGCAATGGTTACTCTATAGAGGCTGATCACTTATTCAACCTGGGTTTTTTACTAATTAAATTTAAATAATTCATCAGACTGTAAAAAAAAAAAAAATTTCACCTCAATGTTGAGGGTTATTATGAGTAAACACACCTAGAAAATATAGTATTATAATTTTCAGGGTGTAATTTGACAAAAGGTAGAGTATGACAATTTTCTATATGCATTGTAATTAATGTGAGAAAATATATCCGACTTGGTTGTATTGAGGGACTCTCTAATGAACCTCTTGTTTGCCACTGCATTTAGCATCACAAATTATATTAGCTGTACAGTATCGTAAGGGGGAGAAGAAAAACAACTCAGGAAAGCGTCCTACATTTGCTGGGGTTAAAAGAAGAAAGAAAATGAAAGAGGAGAAAAAGAGGAGAATATGAAACATGTTATAAGTCAGATTTGAACTGTATCAGCACTAAGCAAAGACTTTTACCGGACAATGGAAAAAGTCGGCACACAGCGATCTAATGCTGGAGACAGGAAGTTGTTTCAGATAGGCAATAAAAGGTAAAAGGGGGCACAACAGGAAGTCTTTTCCTGTGAACTGGTTCCTAGTCCTTTCCCATGTCACAGCCACAGACAGGGTTCACAATCTCACTCACATATGTATACAAACACATACACACTATGAGTCGAATGAGGGCAGATAGCTTACGCACTCCCTCTCTCTCTTAGTCACCAACACCAGCTGACTGTGTGAGGTTACAATAGGTCATTCTACTAGGTAGAGAAAAAACAAAAAACAGATTTATGGCTTCTTGAAAAGTTTAAACTACAATAATGTATTACGCAAGAGAAACAGTGGAGTTACAAAGAGCAGAAGAATGAGTTCTGTATGCCAAAGTCTAAGAACTAACAATACAATAGTTCTAACTGTAGAATACAACTTCACACATTGTAAACACAAACACTATTCAAACAATAACTTAGATCACTACTTTTGTACTTTTCAAGCAAATCCAAACGACCAAAAGAAAACTACAATATTAAGTGACTTAGTAATGTGCTGGGTGACCACAGGGCACCAA